>OX393551.1:57784289-57850744 GCA_947650365.1 Chamaelirium japonicum | reverse complement strand
ACACTAGATCGCGTGTTGATTCCCCAACACAAATAATTGCTGACATCTTTCCTCTTGGCTCTATAGTGGTGGGCCTCTCTCTCTTGCCATAGTGGCGAGACTCCTTGCCCGTGGAGTTTCTAAAAATAGGGGCATTTCTCTCGCTCTTGTTGTGACTTTTGATCTTTGGTCTATCTTGTGCTGGCGCACTAATATGTGATCTATTGACCACTTGGTCCCTTCAAAAAAAAAAAAAAACCAGCCATATTATTTGTGAAAGATACATATCGAACTTTCCAAATTCGCATGTGAACAAGGTTTTTTGGGGTTTTCTGGATATATGTGTTGGCTTAAAGTTTGGCTTTGTTGAAGAATTTGTTGCTTATTCTAACAATCAAATACATGAACCAAAAGAAAAATATGATAATAAATATAAATAATATTTTATACTTATATTGCTATTATTTCTTCTTCTTCTTATTATATTATTTTTTACTAGGTAGCTGTTGTAAGCTAGTAATGCTAGCATAGGCTATGTGAGGATTGATATGAGTTTGACAACCAGATGCAACTTCTACAAATTTCTTTTGTGGAACCTTCTATGTTGGACTTATGCTGCATAAAGTCCATTTTGATGACCTATATTTGGATTAACCATTGTTGAGAAAGTCCACCAATTAGTTTCACAATAGTAACATCTACTTTATATATCTTCTGTGGGCCTCCCATTACTACCCAGGTTTTGGAGCGTGAGGGTATCTAATATGGTATCATAGCTGGGTTTACAGCCTCTTTCCAGATGCGGCCCCTTCTGATTGTGTCAAGCTCCGCGCGCTCTGCTTCAGAGCGGGGGGGGGGTTGTCCATCGACCAATCCCACATCAGTAAAGGGGGTATCTAATGCCGGCTTTATACACCCTCTGCGGACATCACCTTACAATCCAGGTTTTGGAGCGTGAGGGTATCTAACAACCACTAAGCATTAGGGCTGGCATTTCGGACCCGACACGGCAGATCCGACACGACCCGACACGAAGTTAGCGGGTGTGGGTCAGGGCTAAACGGGTTAGGGTCGTAAACGGGTCGACACGATAGACCCGTTTAATAAACGGGTTGGGTCCGGGTTTAGGGTCTGGACACGGTAGACTCGGGAAGACCCGTTTAAAATTCAACGGGTCGTGTCGGGCCTGCCCGCAATCCGATACTGTAATATATAGTACCAGCATGGCTATCGGGTCAGGTCGGGTCGAGTCAGATTGGGTCGGATTGGGTCAACTGAATGGGCCCGTGTGGTAAACGGGTCTTACAGGGTCTCATCGGGTCTGCCCGTTTATTAGCGGGTCGGGTACGGGTTTTGGATCTAGACACGATTAGTTAAACGGGTCGGGTCCGGATTTAGGGTTTTGGACACGACCAAAACTGGACACGACAAGAACCTGACCCGTTGACACCCCTACTAAACATTATATTTTTAGGTGTATGCAAAGCTATGGTGTTTGATACTGTTTATTATGATAATTCGACAACGAAAATTCTGTATTGTTTGCTACGGTAATAGAAAACAAAAAGCATTGGAATAATTCTACGTCCTCGGGCGAGCGAGCAAACTTGCTATTTCATGGTTAATTGTACAATGTCATAAGCATTGGAATAATTGTAAATAAACAAGAAAGATATTACCTTCTCAATGACTATTCTAACCCTTTGTCGAAAATTCTGTATCTGAAATAACCATGCAAGATATCATATGCGAAATTTGTAATAAGAAAGAGCAAAGAGAATACCATAATAGAAGACATAAGATTCAGGGGAGAATCAAATGAGAAAAATCCCTATTTCTCTAATCTTTCCCCCCCTCTTCTTTATCTTATTTTTCTTCGCTCTGCTATTTGCATGCTACTATGCTTGGCTTGTCTAGTTCCACTTACGACTCGTGTGAGTCACCCCCCCCCCCCCCCTCTCTCTCTCTCTCTCTCTCTCTCTCTCTTATTTATATAGGAAAACAAATTCCTTTAATAATGTCTTAAGGACTACTCTATGACATATAGTCATTTCAGGACCTATGATACTTAGAGTATGCTGATCTTTTATGAGGATAATCACATTACTTAAGATAGAACATCCAACCCACTAAAAAACAACATATTCTAAGACTTCTAGGTGCATCAAATATGTTTTTTAATTTAATGGTTAAAATGGATATCCAATAAAGCTTCTAGCATTTATGCCCCTAGAAGTTTTAGAATATGCTGATTTATTGTGGATGGTCTATCTAAGATAAGGTGATTATCATAAAAAAGCCATTCTATTCTTTTAGCTGCTTCATAACTCAACAAGAAGGTGTTATTTTGACTTTCCGCCATTTAGGTTCTAAGTAGAAATACCTCCATTTATATTTGATAAATATTAGAGACACCTACCAATTTTAACATTTCAGTCTGTTTTTCATTATTTATACTAAAAATGTCCCTCATTATTTCAACTTATCTCCTCAAATTTTGACTTAATGAGGGGCAGTGTTGGTATAGATGATGGAAAACATATGGAAATGTTAAATTTTGGGTATGTTCCCTAGTAATAGAATTGTGAGGGTGCTCTTACTTTTTTTTTAAAAAAATCCCTTTCAGAGAATGAGAGGGGTTCGGCCTAGACCCCTACCAGTTTATTGATTAGAATAATAAAAGGGGGGGGTTACAAGCGCTCAAGTGAGGGTGCTCTTACTTTGGAATCGTATGTTAGAAATTTTCAGCAACTTTGATAAGTGTAATGATTTAAGTTGACATGGGGACCATGGGTAGGGTACTTGATGTGTACAACTATCCTATGAAGAAATGGACAGTCGTAAGAGCCTACAACCCCCATGAACTTTGCCTTTCTCCCTTTGCCTCCCCTCGTAGATGCTCCTACTTTTTTTTTTAAAGGGGGAATTGGGGGGCAACCAGAGACTTGAATGTGGGGCCGATCAAGATTGTAGTTGAACCTTTTCCCAACTGCCATGTTCATGTACCTTTAATGGAGTTCAGATCTCCTCCAGTCGGCCCTGGTTGGTGGGCCCGCGTGCATCACAGTCGTACGATAGCGTGAATTGGTTGCGTGCGGTGCTGTGATGCGCAGCGGCCACCCGACCGGTGCCACCGACTGGAGGAGATCCAAATTCCTTTTATGTGTACTCCCTCCAGGCTTAGGGTTTGTGCTTCATTTTAAACATAGGAATAGATGTGACATCATAAGCTCCCTCAACCTTATGCAGCTCTATCCCAACTCTCTATGGTTTCACTTGCAAAAGGCCGAACAGCAAATATAGGAGGCTTGCTATTCCTATCTCTCGACATAACTAATATAAATTCATTCCTATTAGATTGCAAACACTCCAAAAAACTTTTATTATTATTATTACAAGAATCATATGCAAGAATAGGATCCGCCATTAGTATTATTCCCAACGCATGGTCTCAAAATTCGACCGATACCGGTACATACCGATCGGTACATACCTGTTCAGGTCTGGACCATTCTGATACCATTTCCGAAACTGAAACTAAGGTCGTATCTATCAATACCTAATTGACTTCATAGCATCAACCCGTACCAGTCGAGTCATCCAGTATCGACCTATACGACTAGTACAACTTGGTCCAACAATAACTTGGTGGGATTTTTTATTTGTTCCTGGCTTGATGAAGTGAGAGGAGTGCATTTGGAGGCTATAAAAATCCCTCCAAGGCACTCCATCTTCACATGACAATTCTTGATCTTATGAGCTATTGGCCGATATGACTTGGATTTTTACAATTTTCAATAGTTTATTTATATATTATTTGCTACCTATCACTTCACTTTTCAGAAAGTAAAATTTCATCAAGTTAGTAATGATCTATCTATCATCAAAAGATAAATGATCACATACACAGTATGTGGATTAAATGAATGTGCATGATTTGCATTATGACATATAATCATAATTCTAAGAAGTGTATGAAAGAGAAATATATAATTTCTAATACATTATGTGTACATGCTTTTATATGCATTAATCTTTTCTTTTACATGGTCCTATGCTTACGAGTTAAGAATAGTGTGAAGTAAATCCAACACAACCCATAAAATTTGCATTCAAGATGTTCTTAACAAATAGGAATAAAATTATATGATATGACAATTCAAAATATCAAAATTTTGCTGAGAATTCACTTAAATGGCCATCTCTTATACAGTTAGGATACCTGCCCATATCCTAACCATATATAGACCTAAAAAGCTACAACTTAAACCTAAAGCTCATAAAGCCTGCTTTTTAGTTTATATAAAATCAAATATTCATCATTTAATTTCTAATTTGTTTTGAATTTTTTATAATTTTTTTTAAAAATAAGTTAGTACCAGTATCGATCGATACTGATCGATACGAGTTGTATCATTGGTACATATCGATCCATATCTGACTGATATGTATCCGTACCAATACATGTTTTTTAAACCTTTCCCCAAACACACCAAATTCCTCCCCTATTGTAGTGTTGTTGGAAATAGGAATCCCCTTCCCCAACTTAAGTTGGTCCTAAACCCCTATAATGCTAATTAACTTCGGTTTAAAGAAACTCAAAGTTAGAATTTGGCTACCAATTAAGACAACTTAAGTTTTGTTTAAATCCAAAGTTGTGTGGAGAACTTGTGTTGACAAATTACATAGTAAAGTTTGTAGGTGAGGATGTGCGGTCACATGACTTGGTTTATTGATGAAGACAAAGCATCAAAGAGGAAGATTATAGAGCGACAATAGGCTTGGCGATACAATCCATTTACGTACCGGTAAAATTACTTTAGTTATCTAGTTAGCCTATAAAGCACACACACACACACGGCATACATTGCATATAGTTCAGAATTCCATGATGGTCTGGTTTATATTAAAATATTATTTTGATCATAAGATTTCAAAAATACTTTTTAACTATGAAAATCATGAAAACGTATAATTGAATCAGATTTATGTTATTTTACTGAATATACAAGGATCGGGTAAACTGACCGACCAGGCCTCCTTGGCCGACCGATCAGGCTCCTGAAGTTAGTCGATTTAAAAAACTAAGCAGATTAGTTGTGACACTAGCAGGCCAATTACGACTTATGCTGGGATTAGAGAAACCAGTCATCCGACCAATCGGATGGTCTTTGCCGACCGATCGGTATATTATACTTTCGTGTTCCAATTACAACTTACTGGAAGACTGGTTGGCTTATAATCCGATTGATCAGACGTAACTATGTTTTTTTATTCTTTACAACGTTCTTTATCCTCGGACATATTGACTTACTAAGACTGACTCACATCAGGTCATGACTTAGTATTTGACATATTAGTAATTCGAGTCTGAACGATCGGGATTAATGATTTGCGAATGTGCCAGGTTTTTACATACTACGGACGATCTGATACGTTTCACCAACTGATTGGATTCACAATTTCAAGAATTCTGATCAAATACGTGAAGGATTCATTAAGTGTGTAGGTTTTTTATTCCTTTAAATCATTGAGCCTATATAATATCTTATGTATCAGTTCATTTTGATGATGAAACCTTTTGAGCTTTAACCTCTCATCTTGTGGGGGTTTATAAGGAATTTCTCTCTAGGACTTTAGTTGAATCCATTAGAAGAGAAGAGTTCTTTCTTCTTGTTCTCTGTGAAAGAGATAGATAGAACTCAGGACTAGTTCTTCCTCAAACTTGCATATCATGTAGAAATATTGGATGCATTTATCCCTTTGCATCTGAGATTGTATTTCGTCTTTTTGGCTAATTATTCCAAAGTCATGACTTCGAGGTACTACTTCCGAATGATTACCGAAAACTTCTCTTAAAGAGAAGACGATTGTCATGTTTCGACATCATGAGCATGAGGATCAAGAATGCGGAGTGAAGTTGTTTCCTATATAGATTGCAAGTTGAAGAGACCAATAGAATCAACAGAGGCAGAGCTAATAAGACCAAGCCATGTGATGGTATAGTATCTGACTTGTACCTATTTATCTTAATTTAGTACATAACTAGACTTGGATATAGTCCTGTGGATGTAGGAACATGTGAAGATCCGAACCACATTAAAAATATCATGAGTCTTCTCTGAGATTGATATTTTTATTTTTCTGATTATTTTCTCTAATTAAGATAGAATAGATCCAATCTACTTTTAAATTGGGCAATTAATCTATCAACCCACCTCCTCCCCCCATCTACCTTGTTTCGATCTATACTGGAGTGTTTCTTTGGGGTTGACACATTTGCCATCACTAGGTTGTGTCAAATTACGTATAACTAGTGTAGAGGGTGAGATCAATGTTATCGTCCTAGCCGTCAATCTGTACAAAACAATACAAAAGAGAACACTAGGAGATTGATCTCTCGGACCCCTACTCCGATGCTCAAGTTAGTGATCACTCATAGTTAAGGGAGAAGCTTGGGATCTTGAGAGCGTACCTCGTCCGAAGGGAGAGATCATTATTTATAGAAGGTCTTGGTCAACTGTCAACTGTAACAAACTCATAGTTGTCATAGCTAATATTGAAAGAAAAGAATTATTACGTCATACCAAAAATCAATCATGTAACCATTTCGGTAGACGTGACATGATTAATTGAACATGTTGCTTAATTTATACGCAATATGTATAACCAACCCATGCACTGATGACTTCATATCATCGCTAACCACTAATCTTGGTGACCCTTGTGGTTCTACTTGCCACATGCTAGAGTTCCAAAGGAGTCTATCGAGCGCAGATGCCTCCGAGAACTTTATCATTGGATGTTGAGGCTCCGAGGATGATGCTGAGCGCAAAGGTCTCACCAAGGCTTTATCTTCGGACACTAAAACATTAATGGCGACACCACTTAGCACTATAGCCTTGGTGAGCTTAACATCGGATCCTTAGACACCGTTTCCAGACCCTTAGATGTCAAGGCCGTAGAGGTAGAATCTATCTGAATATACATCACTACCCTCTATCAATCACAGACACAAATAAAGCGATCAAGTTATGTTGGCCAAATTTATGCTTGCATGATCTGCCTCGGTAAGATAAACTTGACCATAATTCAGCAGACATGATGATGCCATGTGTTCCGCATTTTTTTGGCTTCTACAATACCCCCTTTGCTTCTTTTAGAATATTAAAGAAGGACAGCCGAAGATGCCTCATTCCTTGGCATCATCCCCATGTCGAGACTTTCATCGTTTGATGGATTGTTCCTAAGCATCCACAATCTAATATATTTATTATAGATGTGCATATCTTGTCAATCATGTTTAGCACACTTCACATTCAATTCTTGGCACGCACTACAAAAAAGAGATTTATTACTGATGGAATATTTTATTACCATCGGTAATAATATAATTTATACGGACGATAATATTAGATTCCGTCGGTAATATAACTTTGATATTTTACTTATTTTTTATATTTTTATTACCGACAACAATTTAATATCAGTTGGTAATAAGATATTTACCGACGGGACCAATTATATCCATCGGTAAAATATATATTACCGACAGACGTAAATAGACATGTCGGTATTATAACTTATTATATGCAATAATATTTAATATTAGGTTTACCGACGGATATTAAGCTTCCGTCGATAAATAATCCTGCAATTAATAAATATAATACATTTGTATTATCGACAGCAATATAACTCCCGTCAGTAAATATATATACCCACGGATTTAATATTCCTGTCGGTACAAATATATATTACCGACGGAAATAAATATACATGTCGGTGTTTTAAATTATTATATAAAATATTATTTGATATTAGTTTTACTGACGGAAAATTAATTTTCGTCGGTACAAATCCCTGTGATTTATACCGGAAGCCGATCCCCCTTTTCTTTTCTCTGTTCGATCTGACTGAAATCCTCCCCCCCCCCCCCGCCCCCCCTCCCCTGGCCTCTTCCTCCCCGGTTTCAATCCCCCCTCCGGCTCCGGCTCCCCCTCCGCTCCGGCTACCCCTCCGGCTCTCCTCTGGTGAGTCCCCTCCCCCTCCTCCTCCTCCCCCCCCTCCTCCTCCCCCTTTGTATATTTTGTTTCAAATCGCTCCCTAGAATTTGAAATGTTAGCACAATACCCCTTTGCCAACTACTTAATTTCCTCATTTGATAATTTGTATCTGATTAAAACTGAATTGTAGGGGGCAAAATAAAGTTTTGCCCTCTAAATTTGCTTTACTTAATTGGTTAATTTTGTTCCAAATCACACCCTAAAGAAGGGCGTTCACGGTTCGATTCAGTTGGTTTTAAGGGTCTATTTGCCACCGAACTGATCATGTCGGTTTTGAGTTTGACGGAACCGAAACTGAACCGACTTCGATAGATCTACTATTGATCTGACCGATCCGAAGTCGGTTCGATTTGGTCGATTTGTTTGGTTTTGTTTTAAAGATGTGATCATGAACTAATAACCTTGAATGAGATTGTTTTTCCATCCATGACCTCCAATTTGTGTTCATCGTTCAAAGTTATTTCAAAATTATGCCCATAACAAGTAACATTAGCTATGATATTAATTAGAATTAGGGTTATGATTAGGGTTTAGGTTAGGGTTAGGGTTTAGGTTTAGGTTTAGAGTTTAGGTTATAGGATTAGGCTCAAGCAGACCAAAGCTCGGCTCATTTGGGCTCACGCACATGCTTATTTGGGGCTCATGAGCAAAGCTCGTGAACAAGCTCGATAGGCTCATTAAGGACTCATGAATAGGCTCATAAATGGCTTGAATAAGCCTAACATATAGCCTATTCTGAAGTTTAAGTTTAGACTCATGAACAAGCTCGGTAATGGACTGTTCAATTACTAATTAAGCATAGCCTAGTCTGAAGTTTAGGCTCATGAATAAGCTCGGTAAGGAACTGTTCAATTACTAATTAAGCATAGCCTAGTCTGAAGTTTAGGCTCGGTAAGGGGGGTTAAGTGTTTTTGAGCTAAACTTCATGGGGCATACTGTAATTTATCCTAATTTTTGTTAGGTAAATTACACTTTGTCCCCTGAAGTTTAGCTAAAAAACACCTAAACTTTAGGTTAGGATTTAGGTTTAGGGTTTAGGTTAGGATTAGATTTAGGGTTTAGGCTTTAGGTTTAGGTTAGGATTAGGGTTAGGTTGAGGGTTTTGGTTAGGGTTAGGTGAATATTCAAAAATTTAGGTTTAAATTTATCACGAAATCATAATTCTCTACGTGTGTACTTTTTTTTTTTGAAAGGTAATAATTTTCTATTGATTAATTTGTCAAGAAAGCATCAAGCACAAGTAGGGCACCAAAATTAGAGCACCCTAGTCTCCAAAGGACCCACAAAAGCCAACAATACAAACATATATCAAAAACCTATCTATTGCTGAAATTCTGCAAAAAACTGTAGATTTTCAACAATTCATGATGCTCTTCCAAAATTGCAGGCTCAGCTTTTCCATCTCCGTTAGCTTTCGATGCTCCTCATCCTTGAAGAGAGAGAGGAGGAGAGTGTAGATGACCTTTAGTATTTGTTGTTTGGTTCTTTCTGTCTCCCTGAAACTTCTTTCATTTCTCTCTCCCCAAATCGCATAAACCATGCATGCGAGCGATGCTCGAATAATTCTGCCCTCTAGATTGGACGCTCCCCCTCTCTCACTAAGTCTCTCTAATAAGCGTATGAATTTCTCCTGATGGTTATGCCTAACCTTCATATTGTTGCATATTTGCTCCCAGATGGAGTAAGTCCCCTTGCATTGGAAGAACAAATGCTCCATAGATTCTTCTGCTGATTTGCACATGCAGCATCTATTCACCAATTGCATTCCCCTTCTCTACGAGTGTACTTACCACAAAATCCTAACATCGATCGCTTAAGCCATTGTAGATTCTAAGAACTGGTATGGGTTGCCACAGCCGATGACTGGCCTTCGGGCTTGGTATTTTCCCATTAACTAAATTTGGATGGAAGTTATCGCCATTTTTCCATTAACTAAAAACTGGTGGAAGCTATCGCTATTTTTCCACAAAATCCATTTGAATAATTTGGATTTAGGGTGATGCTCTATACTCCATATGGAGCCACCCAAATATTTAGATAACCGGTATGATTGGGGCAGAGTCTCATAGACATGATTTAGAAATGCTCAAATGGTCTTGGGCCCATTTGAACAATTGAGCTGAAGCTATCATCATTTTTGTAGTTTCATTTGAATTATTTTGAGTTATCGTCATTTTTCTATTTCCAAAAGTATTACATCTGGACTTGGATCCATTTAAATTATTTTGAGTTAGGGCGATGCTCTATACTCCATATGGAGTCACCCAAATACGTAGATAATTGTTGTGGTTGGGGCAGAGTCTCATAGACATAGTTTAAAATTATTGCAGGTGTTTTGTGGCCAGATAAACGAAGATGTATTCGATCGATAAGAGTTGAATACGTAATTCAAATCGGATGAGCCAAAAGAACAAAGAAGGAGTCAGGAAATTTTTGGATTTTGTATTTGAGTGTTTTGCACTGCCTGATGAAAAAATTATATGTCCCTGGTGTAACAACCCAAAATAAAATAATAGTTTAAAAGGTCATTATAAGAAATTCTTATAATAAATTCAAAATAAAAATCGGACGGCGCCATTGCGTCCGTCTCGTCGAAACGATCAAAAACCATATATAAACTTTTTCGTTTTGAACTCATTTAAAGCATTAAAAATTTAAAAGAAAAATGTTATATATATATGTGTAAACATATAGCCTATAGAAGGATTTGAACCTATGACCCCTTCATTTGAATTCTTAAAGATTTTCCTCTAGCCAAAAGACCCGTAGTGCTTTTCTATATTGAAAACAGCTAATATAACTAATATATATACCACTGGGGAGACCAACAGTCGTTGACCCTTCGTTTCCGATCGGACGGAAGGGGTCGCGCAGATGTAACCGAAGCCGGCGACCTTTCGTTTCCGATCGGACGGGTACAGCTGCGATACGCACTAAATGGCCGATTTGCAATAAAGACCCTGTGACTTTTAGAATTCCCAAAACTACTATATAAACCCCCCCCTCTACAAGAGTTTTTCATTCCAACCCACCTCGGGATCCGTGCCACCCAACCTTTCCCCTCCCCTCCTCGCCAACCACCACCGCCACCGCCGGCCACCACCGGCCACCACCGGCCACCACCTCCGACGCCGCCACCATCACCACCTCCGGCCGGCCACCACCTCCGGCGCCGCCACCATCACCACCTCCGGCCGCCACCACCTCCGACCACCACCTCCGGCCGGCCACCACCTCCGGCGCCGCCACCATCACCACCTCCGGCCGCCACCACCTCCGGCGCCGCCACCACCGACCACCACCTCCGGCCGGCTACCACCTCCGGCCGCCGCCGCCGCCGCCTCACACCACCCGGGTTGTTGGGTCGGGTATGTAATTTAAACCCGTTAACCCGTTCGGATTTTTAAATCCATTTATAAAATGCTATGCAAAAAGACTAGATTTGATTTAGAACCCCCGACCTCTTCTAAACCCAATTTAAAGCCCTTTGGGCTAACCAAGAGTTCCAATTACACTTTATGTCTAAGAATCAACTAGTAATAAATATATAGATTATCAATGTAAATTGTATTGACCGTATCTTGCCCATACGGACTCTGAATTGAGTTCCGTCAGCGGCGTTGGACTCGTAATGACAAAATACACCTACTTAAATCATAAAATTCCACAAACGACAATTAAAAAATATATTTACCATTTTACCCCTATGGTAAAATGGTCATAACCTTTTCATTCTAAATCGGAATTGAGTTCCGTTTGCGGCCACGGGTCCATAATGAAACGATCTACACAACAGTATAGATTTAAGGTATTTTTGAAAATTACAAAAATACCCCTTAAAAGAGAAAACCCCACTAATTCACATCGAAAAATGTTGGGAAAAATCCCAGAAAAATTTAGGAAAAACTAACAAAATATTAGTAACATATTTTCAGGTTTCGAGCGTGATAAGGCTTCCTCATCAAGAATAAGAGTTTGCAACAGTTCAGGTAGGGGATTTAAACTCAGTTTATTCATGCTAATTATATGCTATAGAATGTCGGTAATTTGATATGGAAATGGTAAATTTTGAAATACGTAATCACTTATGTGGGTGTGGGGCTAGCCTTGGCTGAGGCCAAAAAGTACCTGGGTGTGGGGCTGTCCCTGGCTGCGGGCCTAAAAGATAAATCCTGGGTGTGGGGCTGTCCCTGGCTGCGGGCCTAAAAGATAAATCCTGGGTGTGGGGCTGTCCCTGGCTGCGGGCCAAAAAGATAATCCTAGGTGTGGGGCTAGCCTTGTTGCGGACTAAAAGTACCCGGGTAAGGATTGAGATTCCTACCCTGGCCGGAGGAGCCAAAAAGGGAATCGGGTGATTAATGTTTTAATTATTTACTTTTCGTAGTCATGTTTACTGCTTTCAATACATATTTTTTTAGCATGAACAAAACTGAGTCATTGGTGAGTCAGTGGATAGAACTCACCCCCCTACAGATGATGTGCACCCTACAGAGACAAACCCTGCAGTACCCGGAGAAGATGAGGAGCGATCGGGATGCGATCCAGAAGGAGTTGAAGACCCACTCTACACTCCTTTCTATGACGACGACGGAGCTGGATTATGATGTGAAAATATGGAAAGTCTTAGTTTTAGGCTTTCGTTTTCAATAAATTGTATCAGATAATGATGTTTTAATATAATGGCTCAGTATTTTCCATATTTGATGGAATTTATTTATATCAAGTTTTCTTCCTAACACCCCAGTATTATACGGGTTGAATTAATCCGTAAAATATCGGGGCGTTACAACTTGGTATCAGAGCCTAGGTAATAGGTCCTAGGAATTAGAATTATTAGCAAGAAGGACATTAGTAGGATAAGTCACTTAACCTAGAGCATAAGTTAGGTTCATGTGAAGTAAATCTAGGTACACCTAGTCCTAGATGATTAAAAACATTGATAACCTAAGACACTTAATTGCTAGAACAAAGTATATATACCTGAACTTAAATTTAGGATCTCTCTATGTTATAATAACTTTCGATACGTAGGTCTGAGGCAACATCATTGGTCACTGAAAAGTTAGACAATATAGGTACATCGAAATTAGAACGTATGATCACTTAGAGAGAATTAGAAACTAACTAGAATTATAGAATGTCGCTTCGTAACGATATGGAAACATAATAAGGTGTTATAAACCCGAGTAGTAACTCGATTAGGGTAAGAAATCTCCAAGGAGTAACTTAATTCAAGTAACTATCTCCTAAGATTTTTTTTTTTTTTTGAAAACACGTTACTACAGTATCTTAGCAGAAATAATCCGAAAGAAATGATTCTTAGGACTAAGACCTATTTCCTGTGTAACCTGAAACCTATCCAAAGTATTAGAACCTTACCTAGGTTAATCAATCTTGATGAGAGTATGTTAACTCAGAAATTAGATTTATGTACACCAATTACTCGAGAAAATAAAGCATTCATGATAACTCCTATAAGAACTAAGATACTTTTCAGATAAAAGCTATAGTCGAGTTGAATATAATATACTAAGTCCCTTCTAGTATGTAAAAAAAAAAAAAAAAAACATGGTGAGATTTGGGATGAGTTATTAGTGCATAAAGGATTGATTTCAAGTAAATAATTGACTTAAAAAAAAAAAAAAAAAAAAAAAAATTTAAAACATGTTCTGTGATAATTAGGATTGAGGTTAATCATCATTTCTCGAATTCAAGTTCAATGGAAAGGGCTACCTAGGAAAGGGCTGCCTGGAGTTAGGTGGAGCCGTTCCATGGGAAAAAGGGCTGCCAATTGCCAGTGTGGAGCCACCTAAGGTGGAGCCGCCTAGGACTTTGACTTCGAGATCATGATAGTTTACCTCTACATCCTAAATGATCAGAGTCAAATAGTTAAAGCTTAAAAAAAAAAAAAAAAAAAAAAAAAAAAAAAAAAAAATTTAATCGAAGTACAAATGTGAAATTAAGAACATCAAGGGATTGGATGCAAGTTAGAAAAGAGAAAGCAATAGAAAACCAAAGTTTTGGCACAGACAATATTGGACAAAGATTTCAGGACAGATTAGCAGTTACTGATGCTTCTTAGTTACGAAAAGATATATTAACAGAAACTCATCGGTCAAAAATTTCCTATTCACTCAATTTAGGCCTTATTTCCGTCCTGTCCAACAAGGACCTGTGGAAAAGTGAGCGGTGAAAATCATTGCGAACACCCGATGTTCTTCAAAATAGTTATTGGCTATATGTAAAGTGATAAGAAAAGTATTAGTAATGAAAAAAGTATATTTTATCTGAGTTTGTGTTCTTTAAATTTTCAGACATTATGAATTCACACGATAATGCTACTCCCAATGAAGACCTAACCAAGGTGTTAGGAGCTCTTCACCAACTAATAGAAAAGATGAACTCTTCGAAGGATGGTTCCAGGATGGGAGTAATCATAAAAGAATTCAAAGAATTAAAACCCCCTGCCTTTAAAGGAGAACCGGACCCCCTAATTGCCGATAGATGGCTCAAACAGGTGGGAAAGATTTTGGAGACTTTAAAAGTAAATGATGAACAGAAAGTCATCTTGGCCACTTATATGTTAGAAGAAGAGGCAGATTACTGGTGGGACTCGGTCAAGAGAACTCAAGCTATTTTCACATGGGAAGAATTTACGAAAGTGTTCTTAGAAAAATATTTCTCCGACGCAACCAGGGACAGAATGATTGCGGAATTTCTAGAACTCTATCAAGGAAAGCTTAGTGTTTCCCAGTATGAAGCCAAGTTTACTGAACTATCACGTTTTGCCCAGTATCTTATAGCCACTGAAGAACTGAAGTCCAAAAGGTTTGAACAAGGTTTGAATCCTCATATTCGAACCAGAGTAGCGGTACTCCGTATTCGAAAATATGGAGAACTAGTACAAACTGCTTTAGTGGCAGAACGAGAATGGGAGGAAACTCGAAAAATATTTGAAAAGAATAGACTGAAAAGAAGTACACCATTGATAGAGTCAAAAAGACCAAAGATACAAGAGTTTCAAGCAAGGATGAGTAGTCCTCCAAAATCTATAGGACCTCGGACTTGCTTCACATGCGGATCGCGGGATCATTTTCAACGATACTGTCCTCGCTTGAATGGTAACATTCCTACCAGTCCTCCTTTTCGAAATGCTCCGCAAGTACCGGTAGCTCGCACCGCTCAAAATCAAAAGGTGCCTGGAAAAGCATTTGCAGTATCTACTGAGGAAGAATCAAACGACGTCATTAAAGGTATGAACGATTCACTTTTCGACGTCATTAAAGGTATGAACGATTCACTATTATTCCAATTAAAAATAAGTGAGTTATAAACAGAACAATTTAAATTTTCGTAAGCACCATTTTGGAAATTTTTGTTCATATCAATTCACTTGACTAGAGACTTACAAAGATAGTACAGTTAGGGTATATACTTGCCCTCACCACTGCACTTAGTGATATGGCCAAAACAAACAGAGTCTGCAGAAACTGTATACTAAGAATTGAAGTGTGGAGTGGTGACCAAATTGAAATTGAAGAAAATTTGATATTATGGACTGGTTATCCAAATATAGGATGATGAAGAATTGTTATCGGAATAATCTTACCTTTTAAACACCTGAAGGAAAGGAAATAATATTCTGCGAAAGAAAGTTCGGAAAGAGAAAAGCAAAAATCTATCACTTGATGATTGGAAGAAATTGTGAAGAAGTTACTTAGGAATTAGATCCAGAAATAAATTTGTTCGACAACTAAGGTAAATACTTTAAATTTCGAGGACGAAATTTTTATTAGGGGTAGAGAATGTAACAACCCAAAATAAAATAATAGTTTAAAAGGTCATTATAAGAAATTCTTATAATAAATTCAAAATAAAAATCGGACGGCGCCATTGCGTCCGTCTCGTCGAAACGATCAAAAACCATATATAAACTTTTTCGTTTTGAACTCATTTAAAGCATTAAAAATTTAAAAGAAAAATGTTATATATATATGTGTAAACATATAGCCTATAGAAGGATTTGAACCTATGACCCCTTCATTTGAATTCTTAAAGATTTTCCTCTAGCCAAAAGACCCGTAGTGCTTTTCTATATTGAAAACAGCTAATATAACTAATATATATACCACTGGGGAGACCAACAGTCGTTGACCCTTCGTTTCCGATCGGACGGAAGGGGTCGCGCAGATGTAACCGAAGCCGGCGACCTTTCGTTTCCGATCGGACGGGTACAGCTGCGATACGCACTAAATGGCCGATTTGCAATAAAGACCCTGTGACTTTTAGAATTCCCAAAACTACTATATAAACCCCCCCCTCTACAAGAGTTTTTCATTCCAACCCACCTCGGGATCCGTGCCACCCAACCTTTCCCCTCCCCTCCTCGCCAACCACCACCGCCACCGCCGGCCACCACCGGCCACCACCTCCGACGCCGCCACCATCACCACCTCCGGCCGGCCACCACCTCCGGCGCCGCCACCATCACCACCTCCGGCCGCCACCACCTCCGACCACCACCTCCGGCCGGCCACCACCTCCGGCGCCGCCACCATCACCACCTCCGGCCGCCACCACCTCCGGCGCCGCCACCACCGACCACCACCTCCGGCCGGCTACCACCTCCGGCCGACCACCGCCTCCGGCCGCCGCCGCCGCCGCCTCACACCACCCGGGTTGTTGGGTCGGGTATGTAATTTAAACCCGTTAACCCGTTCGGATTTTTAAATCCATTTATAAAATGCTATGCAAAAAGACTAGATTTGATTTAGAACCCCCGACCTCTTCTAAACCCAATTTAAAGCCCTTTGGGCTAACCAAGAGTTCCAATTACACTTTATGTCTAAGAATCAACTAGTAATAAATATATAGATTATCAATGTAAATTGTATTGACCGTATCTTGCCCATACGGACTCTGAATTGAGTTCCGTCAGCGGCGTTGGACTCGTAATGACAAAATACACCTACTTAAATCATAAAATTCCACAAACGACAATTAAAAAATATATTTACCATTTTACCCCTTTGGTAAAATGGTCATAACCTTTTCATTCTAAATCGGAATTGAGTTCCGTTTGCGGCCACGGGTCCATAATGAAACGATCTACACAACAGTATAGATTTAAGGTATTTTTGAAAATTACAAAAATACCCCTTAAAAGAGAAAACCCCACTAATTCACATCGAAAAATGTTGGGAAAAATCCCAGAAAAATTTAGGAAAAACTAACAAAATATTAGTAACATATTTTCAGGTTTCGAGCGTGATAAGGCTTCCTCATCAAGAATAAGAGTTTGCAACAGTTCAGGTAGGGGATTTAAACTCAGTTTATTCATGCTAATTATATGCTATAGAATGTCGGTAATTTGATATGGAAATGGTAAATTTTGAAATACGTAATCACTTATGTGGGTGTGGGGCTAGCCTTGGCTGAGGCCAAAAAGTACCTGGGTGTGGGGCTGTCCCTGGCTGCGGGCCTAAAAGATAAATCCTGGGTGTGGGGCTGTCCCTGGCTGCGGGCCTAAAAGATAAATCCTGGGTGTGGGGCTGTCCCTGGCTGCGGGCCAAAAAGATAATCCTAGGTGTGGGGCTAGCCTTGTTGCGGACTAAAAGTACCCGGGTAAGGATTGAGATTCCTACCCTGGCCGGAGGAGCCAAAAAGGGAATCGGGTGATTAATGTTTTAATTATTTACTTTTCGTAGTCATGTTTACTGCTTTCAATACATATTTTTTTAGCATGAACAAAACTGAGTCATTGGTGAGTCAGTGGATAGAACTCACCCCCCTACAGATGATGTGCACCCTACAGAGACAAACCCTGCAGTACCCGGAGAAGATGAGGAGCGATCGGGATGCGATCCAGAAGGAGTTGAAGACCCACTCTACACTCCTTTCTATGACGACGACGGAGCTGGATTATGATGTGAAAATATGGAAAGTCTTAGTTTTAGGCTTTCGTTTTCAATAAATTGTATCAGATAATGATGTTTTAATATAATGGCTCAGTATTTTCCATATTTGATGGAATTTATTTATATCAAGTTTTCTTCCTAACACCCCAGTATTATACGGGTTGAATTAATCCGTAAAATATCGGGGCGTTACACCTGGTTAGACTGTGGAAGGGTGACTAGGAAGGTTCGAGAGGAATGTGAGGTTGATCTGGTAATATATGGCATTAACATTAGCTATACTCGTTGGTTCTCGCACGGTGAGGAGCTAGATGTAGTCCCCATGGCAGTTCACAGTGAAAATACAAACACAGTAATCGATGATGATGATATTAATATGGACGATGACGATGACATGCAGGGTATGATACATGATTTGCAAGGTGAAATAGGCACGGAAACATGTTTAGGTGATCAACCCAATATTGAAGCGGACAAGTTCTACGGATTGCTTAAGGATGACGAGCAACCTCTATACCCGGGGTGTGAGAAGTTTTCAAAACTCTCTTTCACTGTAAAGCTTCTTTATTTGAGAGTTGGATAGGGTTTAGGGTGTAGGGTTAGGGTTTAGGGTTTAGGGTTAAGGTTTTAGGGTTTAGGGTTTAGGGTTTTTAGGGTGTAGGGTGTAGGGTTTTTGTGGTGTTTAGGGTTAGGGTTTTTTTCATAGGTGAGACAGTATCGAAATCATTCTACGAGGTGAAGAAGATAATTAAAAATCTCGGGTTTGGTTATGACAAAATTAATGCATGCAGGAACGATTATATGTTGTATTGGAAGGAGTACGAACATGCGTGGTCATACCACATATGCGCAGCAACGAGATATAAAGAGGCGGATGCCGAGTCTAGTACCAACTGACGGAAGAAAGTATCTGCAAAGATTCTCCTATACTTTCCGCTTAGGGACAGGCTTCAGAGGTTGTTTATATCATCGAAAACTACTGAGCACATGAGGTGGCATGCACGAGAACGTACAGATGACGGGGTTATGAGACATCGGACCAACTCTCTAACGTAAAAAGATTTTAATCAGACATATCCTGAATTCATATGTGAAGCAGGTTAGGACTTGCTAGCGATGACTTCAACCCTTTTGGGAATATGAGTGTGTCGTATAATATTTGACCAGTTGTCCTAGTTTCATACAATTTGTCTTCCTGAATGTGCTTGAAGAAGCCATACACAATGCTCTCCTTACTCATTCCTGGACCCAGATCACCTGGTAATGATATTGACGTTTACTTAAAGCTGTTGATTGAGGAGTTGAACAAGTTATGGGAAGTTAGGACTGATACGTATGATGCCTTACTGCGCTAGAATTTTTGGATGCATGCGGCACTTCTATAGACCAGCAACGATTTTCCTGCATATGCCAACTTATCCGGGTGGAGTACTGAAGGAAAATTAGCATGCCCTACATGCAATAAGGAGACATATTCATTACGGTTAAAGAACGGAGGCAAGTTCTGTTATATGAGTTATCGAAGGTTCCTTGTTGATGGTCATAAGTGGAGGTAAAAGAAAAGAGCGTTCAACGGCAAGAAGGAACTTGCAAAGGCTCCGGAGTAGCTTTCGGGGGTAGAAGTCTTGTGTGAATTGGATCAGCTCGATGCGGTGACACTTAGGAAATGAAAAAATAAGAGAACGTATGAAGAATCTGTGCGTGAGCATATCTGGAAGAAGAAGAATATTTTCTTTAAACTACCGTACTGGAGCAGTATACTCTTACGGCATAGCTTGGATGTCATGTATATTGAGAAAAATATGTGTGACAACATTATAGGAACACTGCTGAATATCAAGGGTAAGATGAAAGATAATCTAAAATCTCATCTCGATCTTAAGGAGTTAGGCATCCAAAAATCACTTCATTCCCAAGAGATTGGAGATAAGTATGTGTTGCCAGTTGCATGCTACACCATAAGCTCACAGCAAAAGATAGCCTTATGTGTATTCCTACGGTCTGTGAAAATGCAGGACGATTATTCTTCAAATATCGCACGATGCGTGCAAGAGAACAATAAAAAATTGTCAGGATTAAAGAGCCACGATTTACATGTTTCTATGCAGCGATTGTTATCCCTTGCTATACGTTGTAATTTAGCCGAACAGGTGTCCGGTCCGTTAATTGAGCTCAGCACTTTTTTTAGGCAGTTGTGCTCGAAGCTACATAGACTGGACGAACTTGATCAGAAGGAGAGGGATATTGCAATCACATTGTGCAAGCTAGAGATGATATTTCTACATTCATTTTTTGATGTCATGGTGCATTTGATCGTTCACTTGGCAAAAGAGGCTAAATTCGGTGGCTTAGTTAATTACCGCTGGATGTATTTTATCGAGAGATAACTGTCTAATTTTTTAATATATTTGATCATTCTTTGATATATTTATCAATAAATTTTCTTCTCAAATTAGGTTCTTGCGAATATTGAAATCATATGTTCGTAATAAGAGTCGTCCGGAGGGATCAATTGATAAAGGATACTGATAGAAGAATGTCTGACGTTCTGCTCAAGATACCTACATGGCATAGACACGAGATTCAATCAACTTGAGTGAAACTATGACGGTGGTCCAGTAAACTTCGATGGGGGTCTATCTATATTTTTCAAAATGGGTAAACCTCCAAGAGGAGGTAAAACCCGTCAACTGTCTGTAGATAAGATTCAACAGGCACATATGTATGTGTTGTGCCAATATGATGAAGTTTGACCATTCATTGAGTAAGTATTTTATGATCATTTACTCATTCATTCAGTCCATTTATTAAGTATATGTGCTAAATATAATCTAATTCATAACCTACAATACAAGAATCATAAAGCCATAATTAATAATCGTGATACTCAAAATGTACCATAGTTTTATGATCGTGAATTTCTATCATGGTACAAGAAACACGTACGTGTTCACATCATGACTGAATTTTATTGACATCTATTACCGAACAATAATTATGTGTTCATATCATGAATGTCATGTGATTATTATAGACACAAGAGTTGCATGACAATCATGATCCGTTGATAAATAAGGATCTCTGACGTTTATCTTGTAGCCATTTGCAAGCAGCGATATCATTTGATGGTTATATCATGAATGGTTATAGATTTCGGACGCAAGATAGTGAAAAATCACGAAGAATATAAAATAGTAGGGTTGTCATCAATGGTGAGCAAGAAGAATCATAAAATATCAACTTCTATGGCATCCTCAAGAGATTCTCGAAATTAAATTTCGTGACAAAAATGAAGAGACTCTCTGAGGTGAATAAGGAACCCAATAGTTCAGTGAATCGATTGTCTGGTTGCGATGGCACCTTGCATACTGCAACCCATTCTAGGAACCATTTGGTTCCATTTCACCATTGTGAGGGAGTTAAAGAAGGGGCAAAGGAAACTTCCTCTGCAATACCAAGTTCAAAATCCTCTGTCACCTGCTGATACCAATGATATTTTGAAAATCTATCGTGACACCCATTCAGGTACTTACTAATCTTTATAATATTAATATAAATTATTCATCTTACTAAAATTGCTAGTCAGAAATCTACTAAAATTGCTAGTCAGAATATCTTACTAAAACACACTAACTTTTGATTTTCCAACACTTAGATTCTAAATTAATCAATCAGAGGGTAAAATCTTAAAATATCTACTTAAAACTTGCTCGCAAGTCCGAAATATGAAAAAACATTCAAGTCCGAATTATCATATGCGATCTGATGACGATCCGATCGAATCCAAACCAAGTTCAAAATTCAAAATACGCTAACTTATGATTTTCAAATGCCTAGACTCTAAATTAGTCAATCGGAGGGTAAAATCTTAAAATAACTATTAAACACATGCTCGTAAGTCCGAAATACGAAAAAATATCCAAGTCTGAATTATCGGTTGTGATCCACGATAACGATCCGATCGAATCCAAACCAAGTTCAAAGTCCGAAACACGCTAACTTATGATTTTCCAACACTTAGACTCTAAATTAGTCAATCAAAGGGTAAAATCTTAAAATACCCGAACACGTCCGAAGATGCAAGCTTCACAACAGATTCCAAAAGAACTTATATCTTGAAAGGATTTGTCGAGCTAGTAGTGCCCCATGTGGTGGGTGGGTGGATGGGTATGGGGGGTGACAGTTGTCTAAAAGAGATAAGTTGAACTCAGACCACCCTGTTTGGGGGAACAAGCGTGATAGGCCCTCTCTCCTCTTGCTTTTACCATAAAAGAGAGGGTAGATGTACTAAGGAAAGGGTTGATTAATCAGTTGTAAACTCGAATAGGCTCTCTCTTAAGTGAATTGCATTGCCACATTCAGACTACGTACTTTGTCTCTTACTCCCTTCCTCTCTCTTATAATCAACCACTCGGAATAGGGAGAATTATCTTGGGTGTCCATTATAGGAGCCTCATATCGTCCCTCGTCATCACTTCGATAACTTAGTCATTTATAGGGAGCCGAAACGGAATTCCAATTCCTAGAAGAAGAAAAGGGCATAATATTGTCTATTGTTAATCAAAGATTGTTTTACATGCATCAGCTTATAGGTAAACATGCCTTAATCAGAACATCAATGACGAACGGTTGATCTTTGCGAGAGTTCGAAAGCCTCACATGCGGGGCCCAACGGCATCGAAGGGGTGTGAGCGGCTGTCTCACCGTGAGACCCGGGGCAATTCGAGCCGCCAGGATTTGTGCCTGATATCATGAACAAAAACTTTGGTATAATCATGATACCATCTTAGCTGGCATCATGGATCAATCAGAAATACCGGAGCCATCACCTCTCTATCTTCACAATAGTCGTTTAAATCAGAAAAATTAATCGACGGATGCAGTTGGGGATGAGTACGATGCATCTATCATGTTTGTGATTGATCCGTGATGCATCCTAAGAGGTGCTAAGGCGTTTGTGATTGATCCATGATGCCGACTAAGCGGTATCATGATTGTATGAAAGATTTTTTCGATGACATGAGGTCAGAAGGAACATATTCCAGATGACGTGGCGTCATCCGAGTGATTAAATTCATTGTGCTGGCACGTGACTTATGCATGAAATTCTTTCATCTTGGAGACTTGTACCGTGGATCCACGTGGAGCAAGCCAGGAAGCCTCGATCCACGTTGTGGCAGTATACCAACTTTGACAGGCTACACTCTTCGAGGATGAAGCAGGCAAAAGTAGGGGAGTACGTCAGTGTACAAAACTGCAAAGAACCCACAGACAATTGTCCTCTCTTTCATATCCTACATGAGTTGCTGCAAGTGAGAGAGAGGAGAGAGAGAGAGAGAGATGGAGGATGGAGTGGATGAGAGCGAGAGCTTTGTTTCACTCTCAAACCTGGAGGCAAAAGAAAAAGATGACAGAGAGCTGGGAGCAGACGCTGCTGAAGAGAAGGAAAACAGAGGTGGTGATGAGAGAGAAGAAGTTGACGGTGCTACAGAGGATCGCAAACAGCCGGGTGAACACTCAACTGGTGGTGGGATCATCAATCAGCTCATCTCTAACCTACATGCTGTTCCCATTGCAGGTACTCTCTCTCTCTCTCTCTCTCTCTCTCTCTCTCTCTCTCTCTCTCTCTCTCTCTCTCTCTCTCTCTCTTCTCTCTCTCTCTCTCTCTCTCTCTCTCTCTCTCTCTGGTTTTATGACGTCGGAGCTTTGTGAACAGATGTCCCAACTCCAGAACCAGATGAGGCTTCCCTTCTGATTTCGATCATCCATGATTGAAGACGTACAAGCCTTCAATCTCCAAATCTACCAATAATTGCTTACTACGTTCCTTTCTTTGTAATTTTTCAACATAATTATATCGTTCAAATAAGTAATTATCAGTTATTCGCTCTTTTTTTCCTTTTTTTTTTTTTTTGGGACCTCCACATGTTATTGCACTAGTACATGTCCGTGACTGTCGGCACTGCAGCGGGCCGTCTTCGATGGCAATACATCTGTCGGTACTGTAGCAGACCGCTTTCGGAGGCAACACACCAGAACGCCTTCGGCAACAAAACACTTTCGACGATAACACCGACATTCATAGGGACACTCATTTTCTCGCTCGTGCTGATTGGCACGAAGCGGGCGCCTTCGGTACAACCAACTCCCCCTCCGCTATAATCGATTAATTACAACTGTCTTTGTTCGAACGGATTCCTTGAGATCGACTCAATGGTTTGGGGCGGCCGAAATTTCAGCAGGCGGGTTTATTGCCGTTGATGCGAACAACGATCATGGGATTAACGGTCATGTTTAGTGCAGTTTCAATAGGCCAAGATTTTAGGGGTTTAGTGTAGTTTAAATGGGTTGGGATTTGAAACTAAGGATAGATCGTGCGTTGATTTTTGAACAAATGATTAGATTTATTCGGTTCATTTTTGTCCAATCAGCTTGTTCTAGTCAGTTTTTTTGTTCCGTTTTGTCTAGTTAGTACAAAACCGACGTCCCTTGTTATATAGATTGGCACAAGATAGACTAAGAATCGAAACTCGGCACAATTAAGAATGATAGAAACTGAAAGGCTTGCCAGGAAGAGAGGAGGAAGGCCCGCCACAAAATAGGGGACATGGGCGGGACCGGGCTTGGTCGGCCCAAAGTTTTTCAGAGGTTGGTCCACGCTTGGGCCGACTTAACTCATGCCTAGATTCCAGGCCTGTCGTAACCATGTCCACCCCTACATAGATGAATATCATAAGTGGGTCTCCCATGAATGAGGGTTCAACCAGACTTTTGGTGTGAAAAACGACTCGTCGGGTCTTTATCCCATAACTAAATAACAAAAAAATATAAAAAATCAATGGGATGGGCCGGGACGGATCTAATCAGTACAAACCCAAACCTGGCTCGTAAATTTGTTTGGACCTAACAATGCGGCCTGTCCGGCCCAGCGAGCCTCTACACTTAATCCAGATCCCATGTATAGCTTGGTTGGGCCGGGAAGCCGACAGGGCCCATGTCCACCCCCCACAACATAGCTAGTACCATCTCACTAACTATTTGAACAAGGGGACATACTTGGAGAGGTTTTTTTTTGGGTTATTTTGACTTTACCCCCCATATTTTGCCGTAAATTAGACTTTACCCCCCATATTTTCATTAATGAGTCTTTACCTCCCAAAACTAACTGTTCCATCAGTTCATCATCTAAGAGAAAGGGTAAGCTGACCGAAAAGAAATAAAGTTTTGGGGGGTGAGTTGACGGAACAGTTAGTTTTGGGGTGGTAAAGTCTAATTAATGAAAAGATGGTGGGTAAAGTCTAATTCAAGGCAAAATTTGGGGGGCAAAGTCAAAATAATCCCTTTTTTTTTTTTAATCCCTCAATAATAAGGGGACATACTTGGAGAGCATTTTTGCTACAGACTGGTACATTGTACCTATATAAGAGGCAGGCATCAACCTTGGTTACTCCATCCTTTTTGGATAGCTTTGTATTCAACCCCATATGAGAATGCAAAGGTTTACAACTGGACATATTAAACTTTTTTTTTAGTAAATCTTCATCATAATTTTAGTGAGAGGGAGTGATTTTACATTCCAACTGCTTCACTTGTATACCGAGAAAATATCTCATGAGACCTAAGTTTTTTATTTCGTACCCATTCATCGTGTCCTTTTTAAATTCTTCTATGATTAGTTTCTTTGTTCCAAAGAAGATCAAATCATCTATAGAGTCATAAAACAAGAAAATCATGTGTACCTCTTTTCTCTAGATCAAGTGATGGCTAAGATCCAATAAACGGGTAGGGGTCCATGCCAAACCCTCCCTCCACACAAGAGGTTTTTCTAAAAAAAAAAAGAAGTGATAGCTTAGATGGGCTCCTTTCAAATCCATTCTTACAAAAATATTTATAAATTTTGTTATTCTAAGTTCTAGATACTTACTTGAGCTCATATAGTGCTTTCCGAAAGCGATCGATAAGATTGTTCGACATAACCCTCTTCCTCAAGATCTGTATTAAAATTAGTTGATATTAAAATACTTCAACTTCAATTGTGCCGCTAAGGTCAAGATAGTTCAAATAGCTTCCATTCATGCTACTAGTGCAAATGTTTCATGGAAATCTATTCCGTGCTCACTGTTGTGAATAGCCTTTAGCTACTAATATCGTTTTATTTTATAAATTATGCCATATTCATTATATTTG
This sequence comes from Chamaelirium japonicum, assembly GCA_947650365.1. NCBI lineage: Eukaryota > Viridiplantae > Streptophyta > Magnoliopsida > Liliales > Melanthiaceae > Chamaelirium > Chamaelirium japonicum. The sequence continues at coordinate 57,824,595 of OX393551.1, read as the reverse complement.
GTTCTATACACCCATTTTAGTTTAATTATTTATTTCTATTTGAGCCGTTCTATTAGCTCCCATGTATGATACTTTTCAATTACTTATATTTATTCATCTAGTACTCCTTTCCAAATTTGTTCTTGGAATGCATACATCTTCAAAACTTTTTGGTTCATAAGAGACGAACAAAACATCACATGTTTTATAGATTTATTGCAGAGATCACATCTTCCTCAGAGGAGTGATGTCTGAATTTGATGATGGCCCGACCCTATTCGCTGCATCAGTATAAAACTGCTTCGGTTGGCCAGAATGGATCTGCATCTCCTTGCGCACTCCATATTGGTCTTGTTTATCTGCCTAGCCACATCGTTTTGCTGAGATGTGAGAGATTTTCTTCGGCTTTTGTATACCATTTGAGGCATTGTAGTCCTCGAACTCCTTGCTGCAGTATTCTCCTCTGTTGTTCGATCGTATGCACTTTAATCTCTTCCATGTCTCACTTTTTACAAAGCCTTTCCACTTCTTGAAAGTTTCAAATACACTGTATTTGGATTTTAGAAAATTCACCCACAACTTTCTAGTGTTATCATCTATAAAGGTAACAAAGTAAGTAGAGCCACCTAAATATGATATATAAATCGGCCACAGACATTCATATGGACCAGCTTTAACTTATTTAGTTTTCTCTTTCTTCCATCGTTTATGAAACTGACGTTCTTCTGTTCTCGAAGATGCAATTTTCATACAACTCTAGATCTACTGACTTGAGACCTGGGAGCTTCCCTTCCGAGAGAAGGGTCTTCATTCTAGTCTCACTCATTTGACCTAACTAGTAGTACGTGCCACATCATTGAGTCTTTATTTGTAGAGGCCGCTGAGATGTCGTTCTTCATCGATGTGCAATAGAGTGTCCTTTGATATGTGTCGTGACCAAGGATTCCTTTGTTATCTTCCACGAATCAGTGGTGAAGGTGGTCGTGTACCCCTCATCGGCTAGCTAGCTGACGAAAATCAAATTTCTCTACAAACTCAGCATATGTCGTATGATTTTCAACCATAGTACTACACCATTCATTAGGTCTATTTGGACATGTTCATCTCTCTTCCTAACTATGTTGCACGGTTCATCATCTCTAAGGTATACCTTTCTGAGATCTCCCTGCACATAGTTTCATAGGATTTTTTGATTAGATGTTGTGTCAAAGGATGCACCTGAATCGATCACCAAGACCTCCTGTATGGTGCCTATTGATAGAATCAATGCATCATCCTACACAACTTCCATGTCGTTTGCATATGCTTCTACGTTGCTTGAATTGGTTTATTGGTCATTAGAAGTCTATGGTTTCTTCTGATATGCCCCATCTTGCTGCATTTACAGCACTCGTCCGACCCTTGATTGTTTTCGCCTTGTTGCCCTTTTCCAGGAAGACCCCTTGATTTGGATCTCCCAATAGATCTGTCACGACTCTTCCCTCTATAGGGACCTCTGCTTAATTTGTGTCTCCCTCTGCTCTTCGTGTTTAGAACACTTCATGATAATTTTCCTTCAGTTTTTTTTTTAGCTTCTTTGCTTAGTAGAAGACCTACGACATCCTTGTAGTCTAGGGCGCTCGATTTTGAAGAGTTGTTGACGGCCATCACAAGCCCAATCCAACTGTTCGAGATGGACAAAAGAATTAGAAGAGCTCGATCATATCTCATCAAAATTGGTCTTTATTGAATTCAATTGATTCATCGATGCACGTATTGAATTCATTTAGGAATTCCGTTATGCTTCTTCCTTCATTTATCTTCAAATTGAATCGCTTTTCCATCAGAAAAATCTTATTTGAGGTAGACAAATTTTTCGTACATCTTCTTGTGGGCCATCATCAATCATTTTGTAATATTTTCATTTGAAATATAGAAAACTACAGAGGCCGATAGGATAATCGGATCATACAAAAGGTTTTTTTTTGTCAAGATTAGTCGACTCAGAATCGCTTTTCTCCTTCGGCTTGTTCGCTTCTCCTCGATCTAAGCGTAGGTATCAATCCTTCTGATACAAATAATATTTGATCTGCATCCGTAAGAAACTGAAGTTTTTACCGTTGAACTTCTTGATCCTGACTTTTCCTAGCTTCTTCCGCCATCGCTGGCTTCCACCAACCATTGTGCTATAATACCGGTTGTTGTGAAAACTACACAGCATAGGATCTAGCAATCAACGAAAGAAACTACCACATAGAGTAGATGTGCATTAAAGTAAAGAAGATGACACACAGATTTATCCTACTTTGGCAAAACTTGTCTAGCTACGTCCAATCTCGAGAACCTGCGCTTCACCCTATCAGCAATCCATGTGGGTTTCTTGGACCGGAGGCGCCGGACGCATCATTTAATTAATTTTCCCCGGTCACCGACTCACAGATCCCGAGCCTCTCTGGTCCGATTCGACCAAGACGCCAATCCTGTAACCCAACTCCCAATCTTCAGCCTAGTGGTTTGCTCGGGTGTCCGACATTCTTGCACGTATTCCAAAAGTTCCATTGATCGACTTCTCTTGGGCCCCCTTTAAGTTCACCTTGGCACCCGTCAGTCAGCATGCACGATTAGTTCATGCTCCATATTCCATCACAATGGGTATATGAAGTGGCCGATCCCGCTCCCCTTACCGATGTGGGACTATTACCGGTGGATCATCTCAACAGTAGAATCCACTGCAAGAGGCATCTTAAAAGCAGATTGTTTTGATAGGAGAGACTATAAAGCATCATCGCTAGATTCACCTAATACCTATTGCAAAACCGACCTTTGGTAGCTGTAATTACTATAATCAAGTGCTGAAGAGAGAGAATTTACTGATTGTGGATTCTAGATTCACCTTTGGAATGGCTGTGGAGATCCATCTACCTATTGTGAAAAGATCCGAGTCAGTGACTTTGGATTCTCATACGACAATCTATCATGCACGATCATGTATTAGGGCATTAGATCTCCTTTCCCCTTTTGCTTTAACAAATGCCCCTTGTCCTTAATTATTTCTTCAACTAGTATAATAACACAAGCTCTTTTAATAGACAAACTCAATGGCGCATCAATTGAATCTAGCATGGCCCACTATGATCTTTGACATGCATTATTCGACATTAATGTCCATGATTATTTTTTTTTGAAGAGGACATGCATATCTATTCTGATTAGAGCAATGTCTGCAAGTGCCATTGTATAAAAGAGACCACAGTTCGAAGTCTGCCAATTGCAGGAGAATGAAGTATTTTTTTTCTCGCTAAAGACCGAGCCTAGTTTCTGTACACTGGTGTAGCACTTTATTTATACACCACACGGTACAAGACAAGCCTGTAATTTGATCCTACGACTTCTCGAAAGGGAAGCAGTGGGGTTAAGCATTGGGATACAACCGTAGTTGTGTCCATGTTTAATTCTTGCCGGGAAAAAATTATGATCCCGAGGGCAAATAGGCAAACTGCCTTAGCGTAAAATTCAGCATAAGCCTCCTTTTCCTCGATGTTCTTATTCCAAAGCCCTTTTTTTCTCCCCAACCATGTTTAATTCTCGTAAACCAGTGCTCACCCGAATTAATTCGAATTCTCATGGATGGTAAGGTCGGAAGTGATGTCTTAGAAAGCTAATGAATCAATGACTGCTTGTGGATGCTTCAGTCTTTTCTGCTTGCATGGCCTACTAACTGGGGCGGAACCAAGGGGATGGCTGAGGGGGGCAGTGGCCCCGCCAAAGCTAGCAAAATTCTAAGGGGGCCCTTTGTGGTTTTTAATTTTTTTTTTATAATTTTTATAATTGATACTTCTAAAATTTTTAATTTTGGAGTTCCTGAGTCCGCCACTGCCTACAAAGCTTATGTGTTCAGTTCCAATTCCTACGAATGAAGAGAGCCTTGTTCAGTTAGGAAATTCCCATAAACAATAGCTAATCATCATGAATTCAAAGTCATCGTGCATGATAACCTTTTAATTAGGCTCCAAAAACTAGACAAGGCCAAAACAAAGAAGGTCGCGCAGAGCTACTAGGGAGATATTTTGGACGGCCCCTGCAAGCCTCTCTATTATTATTATAATAGAATATAATAATATTTATTATTTTAAGTTGGGAAGAGAGAGACTCGAACCGATAGCTCAATGGGTAAGACATGTGCAACACCTTAGTCAAAGGGTTCGAATAAGTGCTATGGCATATTTCCTCCGATGAGTCTCCCTCTTGTCTTACTAGCGAGGTTTTCTACCTATAGGGTTATTAAAAATCAGAGCATTTCTCTTACTCCGATGATGAGTATTGATCTTTGGTCGATCTTGCGCTAGCGCACTAACATGTGATGTCCTGGCTGTGATGAACCCATACACTTGGATATCCATTTCCTCACAAAACCGGCTTGTAAGGTTAGGTCCAAAATGGGTATATAAGTAGCTCATCACCCACTCCCATTATCGATGTGGGACTAACTTGTGTGCGGCATGACCATCTTAACACCCCTCCCCCCACGCAGGACACGGGTGGCAAGGGCACTATCAGGAGGTGCTCTTAGAGCAGGTCTGACTCTAATACCATGTGACGAACCCATACCCGTGGATATCAATCTCCTCACAAAATCGGCTTGTAAGGAGAGGTCCAAGACATGTATATAAGCAGCTGATCATCCACTCTCATTACAGATGTGGGACTAACCCATGTGAGGCATGACTATCTCAACACTGACCACTATAATGGTTCATTAAAAAAAAAGAAAGGCTATTCATACCATAACTCTTGCCGAAAGAGTCTTATCGAATGATATGACATCCATTCACAACACCCTTTTAACCACAATCTGGGCCGAGTGCGATTACTGGTTAGGCCGGATGAAATGGACAGCTGTGATCATGCCACTTCATCCGGTCAGCCTCTTTTAGTAAGAGTTTCAGTACAAATTACATCTTACTTAAAAAAAGTCATAAAGAGAGAAAATTATTAAAAAATTAATAGTTTTAAAATAAAAAAAACAATTGAAAAAAGAAAGATCCAAGGAGCCATCTCATGTTTTCTCTCCCACCCTTTCTCTCTCCTTTCAATTATCAACCACAATCAACATACCGGTTGACACCCATGTCCCTCTTCAATAGGCCACACTCTTTCTTCTTTTTCTCTTTGGATTGCACAAGATTATTTGCTGGTCTTCCCGATATATATATATATATATATATATATATATATATATATATATATATATATATATATATATATATATATATATATATATATATATATATATATATATATATATATATATATATATATATATATATATATATATATATATATATATATATATATATATATATATATATATATATATATATATATATATATATATATATATATATATATATATATATATATATATATATATGGTCAGGATCGGATGACCCAGCAAATTTTGGCATATTAATAACCCAGCACCCTTTGAGGCACTTAGAGGTTATAGAATGGGCTGATTTTTTGTAGACATGTCGTCTATGGTATGTTGATCATCCTCACAAAAAATCAGCCCATTCTAAAACCTCTAGGTGCATCAAATGCGCTCTTCAAATCAACGGTTTTTGACTGTCAATTTTAACCGTTGATTTGAATTTCTCATTTGATGCACCTAGAGGTTTTAGAATGGGCTGATTTTTTGTGAGGATGATCAACATATCATAGACAACATGTCTACAAAAAATCAGCCCATTCTAAAACCTCTAGGTGCCTCAAAGGGTGCTGTGTTATCTGCTGGGTCAAATTTTGCTAGGTCATCCGATCCTGACCCTATATATATATATATATATATATATATATATATATATATATATATATATATATATATATATATATATATATATATATATATATATATATATATATATATATATATAACGATCCAGTGAGATAACTCTTCTATGAGATAACTTTGAGAAACCTATTTAGAGGTTTTAGAATTTGATGAAAATTGGTGAGCATGCTCTCTATGGAAAGTTGATCATCCTTACAAAAAATCATCAAATTCTACAACCTCTAGAGACATCAAATACACAATTAAAATTATTAGTTTTAATGGACGGTCGATAAATCTTCTAACATTTAATGCCCTTAGAGGTTTTATAATTTGATGATATTTTGTGAGGATAATTAAATTGCCATAGAGAGCATGCCCACCAATTTTTATCAAATTCTAAAACCTCTAGATAGGTTTCTAAAAGTTGTCTCATATATCTCATATCTCACTGGATCGCTACCATATATATATATATATATATATATATATATATATATATATATATATATATATATATATATATATATATATATATATATTTGTTTTTTCATTTTGTTTGGGATATATTTGTCCGGTTAAAATGGCGCTTGTTAGTGTTTATGCATAAGAGAGACTAGCTTTGATTTGAAGCATACAACAGTGACAGGAGAGCAAATCTTTTGCCTAGAACCAATCTTAAATTTGCCTACGGGCACCACATTATTATAAGCCATAGCGGCATAGGGCAATCTCGAGATCTGATCCTGCGACCTCCCAAGAGGAAAACAACGGATTTACCACTGGAATGCAACCGTAGTTTCCCTAAAAACATTCTTTCAAATACATACAACATGATTTGGAAAAATCTAGAGCTCCAAGTTATGATACCTCAAACAGGATAAGAAAAGCTTTATTGCTGGGTCTTTCCTTCATTTGAAACTAAGGGGGTGTTTGGCATCATTCCGGAATAGCCTATTTCTATTCCGAATTCCCTGATTTGAAAATAACAGCTATTAATTGTTCCTGTTAATGTATATACTGGGTTGGGTTCTATGTACAATCGGGTCGGGTTGTGTGTGTATACATGTACTTATATATTGGGATTCAGCCCCTCAATGAGATGCATTCTATTCTCTCCAAACCCTAACAATCAACTCCTAACATGGTATCATAGCTCTAGGGTTCTCTCGCGCGACGACGACAGCCACCTCCGGTCTCCCCGTCCACCTGACAGTCCACCTCCGGCCTCCCCCTCCACCCGGCAGCCCACCTCCGGCCTCCTCCTCCACCCGGCAGACTCCCTAGGCCTCCCTCTCCACCCGTTAGCCCCCTCCAGCCTCCCCTCCGCCCGATAGCCCCCCCCCCCCCCCCCCGGCCCCTTTCCTCCGCCCAACAGATCCGACCCCTCCCCTCCGCCCGATAACCCCCCCGACCCTCTCCTCCGCCCGACAGGACCCCCTGGCCCCTCTCCTCCGCCCGATAGGCTACCCCGACCCCTCATCTCAGCCCGACAGGCCTCCCCGGCCCCTCTCCTTCGCCCGATAACCCCCTCCGACCCCTCCCCTCCTTCCAATAGCCCCCCCCCCCCCCCCCCCCGGACCCTCTCCTCCGCCCGATAACCCCCCCGACCCCTCCCCTCCATCCAATAACCCCCCCCCCCGGCCCCTCCCCTCTACCCGCAAGCCTTCTCCCGGCTCCCCTCTCCTTTGAGTTTCCTCCATGGCATCTTCTACCGTACCGTCCGTCGTTACGATCTCTCCACCACTGAAGACGGTCACCTTTCAGTTGTCCTCGGTCAATGACTGGCCTGATTAGTAGCTCACCGTTGAGGCTGCACCCTCCAGTCGTGATCTTTGGGGTCACATCATCGGTGATGATCCTCCTCCAGCTGCCTTCTCTAGCTCCTCCCCTGTCACCAGTAGCGCAGCCGATCGCGCCGCGTCTTCTGCTGCGACTGCTACCATCACGACTACTACCACGGTAGCCACGACAACTGCTCTCACATGGCGTCGCCACGATCAGGCCATCCGGGCCTATCTTTTGGACTCCGTTGCTCGTCCGCTCCTTGCTCTTATCGGCCGCCTTCCTATAGCGCGCGCGATGTGGGAGTATCTCCGGGATCGGTTTCTCCCGCGCGACGGTGTACACCGGCATCAGTTTATTTGTGACTCATAGTTTGCCCGTTAGGGGGAGCGTACGATTCAGGACTTCTTCAGTCTGATGAGTGCTTACTGCCATGAGCTAGACTCCCTGATCCTAGAGCGGTGTGCTTGCCTATGCTCTAGGGATTTCCAGCGCTACCTTGATAAGGGCCACCAGCACCAGTTCCTGGCAGCGCTTCGGTCGGACTTAATTTGCTCTTATCACTGCTCAGCTCCTACACCGTGAGCCACTCCCTCGGCTAGAGAATGCTCTGCTTGCCTTGGTCGATAAGGAGACTCGTCTTCAGACTCAGGGTACTCGTCCTCCTCCACTTGCTCCTGGCTCAGACAGCGTCCTGGCGATCGGATTCTCTGATGAGTCTGTCTTCTGTCAATATTGCAAGGAGCCCGGATACATGAAGCGTGAATGTCTCATACGTCCTCCATGCAACCCCCGCCGGGGTTCGGATGAGAGAGCATCACACTGAGCTTCTGCTTCCTGGGATGATCGACGCGGCGGTCGAGGTGGACGGAGTCGTAGACGTGGTCAATCCTCCTTCCGCCACTTTGGTGGCACTGCTGCTTCTATAGAGACTCCAACGCCCACTGTTGTTACTACTGCACCGTCTCCACTTGAGCCAGATCGTCTCCAGCGACTTGAGGAACTCCTACTTCGCCACATCGTCTCCACCAGCTCTTCACCTGCTACCGGCCTGGCTGCCCCCTCTGGTACTACTACCCCTTGGATTTTTGATTTGGGTGCTTCTTGTCATCTCACATATGACTCCATCGTACTCATCGCCTGTACTCCTACTCCTGCCCACATGGAGGTTCGCACTGTGGATGGTACTCTTGTACCTATTCCACAGTGTGGATCTATCACTCCTACCTTAGACTATACTGGTCGTCTGACCCTATCCCATGTTTAGCATGCTCCTCTTCTTAATATTAATTTGATCTCTATTAGTTTTCTCTGTGATTCTAAACTCACTGTCACCTTTACCTTCTGTGTTTGTGTTGTGCAGGATTCGCGAATAGGACGGAGGATTGGGCTGGGTCGTAGGATGGGGCGACTTTACCTGCTGGATCATCTTCATATTTCTCCTACTTCTGTTGAGTCAGTCATGTCAGTCACCTCTGATGCCGACTTGTGGCACAGAAGGTTAGGTCATTTGTCCAATGATCGACTCAAAAGCGTTTTCCGTTTGAGCGCTTTGGGTCGTGTGTTCTTTTCTCCCCTCTCTGTCTGTACGGACTGCAGATTGGCAAAGCATCTGGCTCTACCATTTTCGGCTAGTGCTTCCAAATTTTTTGCTCCTTTTGATTTAATGCATTCGGACATTTGGGGCCCTGCTCCCATTGCTTCTTTTACTGTTTTTTTATATTATGCCAGTTTCATAGACGATTACTCCCGTTGCACCTGGGTTTATCTTATGCGTCGCTGCTCCAAGATTCCTCATATTTACCAGACCTTCACTACTATGCTTCACACCCAGTTTGGTCAGCGCATTAAGACGTTTTAGTCTGACTGTGCCGGGGAATATCTCTCCTCCGAGATGCGTGAGATTCTTCAGACTCACGGCACTCTTCACCAACAGTTGTGCCTACCCATGAACAGAACGGAATCGCCAAGGGCAAACATCGCCATGTCCTTGAGACAGCACGAGCTCTCCTTCTGTCTACTTCTGTTCCGCATTCCTACTGGGCCGAGGCTGTTCTGACCGTCGTTCACCTCATCAACATCACTCCGTCCTCCACCCTTTCTGGCATTACCCCGTACGAGCGGCTTTACTCTATATCTCCTAACTACTCCCTACTTCGCACCTTTGGGTGCACGTGTTTCGTTCTCCTCCTTCCCCATGAGCGCACCAAACTTTCTGCTAGGTCTGTTCGGTGTGTTCATCTGGGGCTCAGTCGGGAGCACAAGGGCTATCGGTGCTACGATCCTATGGCTTGCCGGATCCGTGTCTCTCGTCACGTTTCTTTTCTCGAAGACGTCTCGTACTTTTCCATCGAGTCTCGGGATCTTTCCTTATCTCCTACGTCACCCTCCACGTCTTCACTACCTCTCACCATCCCTGTTTTACCTCCGTATCTTGCTCCTGCACCATTGGTTGTGTCCTCTTCAGTTGGGTCTCCCCCACCCTCAGTACCTCCATCCTCAGCACCTCCACCTCATACCGGGTCGGGTTCTATGTACAGTCGGGTCGGGTTGTGTGTGTATACATGTACTTATATATTGGGCTTCAGTCCCTCATTACGATGCATTCTATTCTCTCCAAATCCTAGCAGTCATCTCCTAACAGTTCCGGTGGAACGAAGGATTTGGAAACTAAAAAATATCACTTTGGCTATTCCTATTTATGCCGGAACGTTGGAGCATAAGATTGTATTAGAAATAGTAATTGACGATAATACCCTCTCCTGAAGAAGGATTAAGGGTAAGAGCTGGTCCACCTACCAAACACCCCCTAAAGCTCTGATACTTGGAATGAATGTAGCTCTACTGAGACCCACTCTGACGATCTCAATGCTGGTTTTAGTCCAAGAGTTCCTTGTCAGCCTATGTCAGCATCTTGGTGAACCTTGCTGGATGCAAACCTGAGCCTAAAACTACACAAGTGGCTAGACCCACCCTAATCATGATCAGTGAGTGGATTATAATAAAGAGGAAAGAGAGGTACTGTTACCTCACCAACACCCAAGAGAAGTTAGTGAGCACAGAATCCTGATGGGTGATTATCCTGGATTAAACTAAGGGAGATCAGAGAAAAGGAATCAAAGCACTGTAGCAGAGCCACATCAACTGAAATGACTGAAATATAAAATACCTGTGTGGTGCTATCAGATGCACAAGAATTCTCATCATACCATCAGCATGAAGGGTGATATCACAGAAGGAATCCTGACATTATTGGATCCTGGAAATGAAATTTACATTATTCGATCCTGGAAATGAAATTTTATACAATGTGGAGGGGTCTTTGTGTAAAAAAAAAATTATTTAAATCCCAAGTGGTCGACCCCATCCATTTTCTAAATTTTAAAGGTAGGTCCACATAGGGGTGGGACTTGGACGTGTTGAAGGGTTGAAGGGTCTGGTCATGTCCAACCCGACCTACACACATCTTAACCTATTCAACCCGTGGAAGCCCAATCCGTGCTTGTCCGATCGGGTTGCTCGGATTGCCCAATTTGTTAAAACAATGGACGGGTTTGGCGGATTGTCTAATTAGAAATATTTGTGAAACATATGTAAATAAAAAAGTAAAAAATTAAATTAATAGGTCAAAACTATTTGATTGAAATGAAGCATACTAAGTTAGATCTATATTGAATCTTTGTTAAATTCGGTTTTTAAACTTTAATAACTCAAGTTATTCATAATCTTTGTTAGTAATGCATTTGTGTATTCAACAAAATCAACTTTCAGTCGTAGAAGATGTTTTGAAATTGGGGGTCCTAGGCAGTCTGCCCTTCCTGCCTAGTGCTTACTCCCAGGGCTAGGCCCAAATGCAAGTCTGCTACTATACTTGGGTTCTTCGGGTTGGGTAAGACGGGTGGCCAAATCCGTCCAAGTAGAAATAGGGTTGATGTTTTTCTGTCCAAACTCGTCTAAGATTTTGACCAGCTTTGCCCATACTTGTCCAATGTTCGGGTCGGGTTCAAATTGGGCGGGTCAGACCGCCCAAGCCCCACCCTTAGGTCCACTCTGATCACCAACATTCCCACCTTAAGATACAAGAAAGGGGGGTCCGATTCGGGTTCGGATTGAAACAGTGGCATTTAACAAATTCCATACATGATCAACACTCTAAGAAGGGAAGAATTTATAACAAGCACACCCAACTTATAGCTCAGTTGGTGTTGCATCTCCCTTTAGTGACCGATGGTCACAGTTTCGAATCCCGCTATGGTTACGATGCTCATGGTGGGCCCATTCTTCTGCATGTGTGGTGACTCTCGGGGCTAGGTGGGACCCTTCATTCGCTCGGTGTGGCGACTATTTCCCGCTCAGTTGTGACAAGTTCCCGCTAGTGTGGCGACTACCTATAGGTCCCAGTAGGCCTTCCTACGTTCTGTGTGGTAAGTACTACTGTTATCCACATGTCAGCTACCCGAATGCTATGTACCAAAGAAAAAAGGGGATTATAAGAAGTGAATTGAACGGGCAAAATATGCCTTTCACCTAAGGTCCCTAGTCAAAGGATCAGATCGGTGAAAATGGTTGCCAACACCCAAAAATGCCCTCCCCTTTCCCCTATTTTCTCATGAGCATGATGGTGGCGAGAAGCGGCACACCCACAAAAACGACAGCGGCAGCGGGGCACCGAGCAGCTAAGGTGGTAGCGAGCACAAGCAGTGGTGCGAGTTGCAGCTGCTCATCAGAGCAACAGAAACAAGAGGTGGGCAGCGGACGAAGGAGTTCGGTACGGATTAGGTTTAGGATTAAGATTAGGTCTAGGGTTCATCCCATGTCCTATAGATTTTTGGGTTTAGGATACGGTTTAGTTTAGAAAGAAGTAAGATTGAAATGAAAATTTGAAGCACAGTGAAGGATATATATTTTTGTTATTGAAAGAAGGTTATTCATTCGAGAAAACTGATCTCTTGTTAGGGTTCACTAAGTTCCCCCGCCCCTCCCCCCCCCACCCTTTTTTTTTCTTTCCATACTTGAGGTGACTGGTTGGTTGTTGCTCCATCTTCCTTCAAAAAAAATAAATTACTGCTTCTGCTTTTATTTTCAATCAAACTATCTCCTATAGTTTTAGAAAGGAAACTTAAGGTGGTATCACTAATAGAAAAAATAAATCCCCGGCCCTATCTACTCTTCAAATGTTTTAGCATTACTTACTTGGACTGATAACTAAAGAAAAGAGCGATTGAGATCACATCTTAATGGCAAAGTGCATGTCCTCCAACCGGTAGGTCGTGTAACCAAATTCTCTCGGCTCCGTCCTATCACTTTAGTGGGCATCTCTCTCGACTTTATGGCAGTTTATATGTGCTATGTGCGGCAATTTCACAGCCAATGTAAGGTTCAAACCTTGGTCTATCTTGTGCTGTAGTTAGCACTAACAAGAGATGTACTGCCTATTAGGTTGAGAGAGAGAGAGAGAGAGAGAGAGAGAGAGAGAGAGAGAGAGAGAGAAAGAGAGAGAGATAGGAAAATATAATTATCGTGATAGGATTACGTTATCTATAGATATATCCAAATATTTATTTATTACATGAACTTATCACTAGGTCATTTGATTTTTCTCTTTATTAGACTTATCATGTAAATGCTATAAATTCCTCAACAAACATGACTTAATCTTGCAATTGAGACGAGCCAAATTACGTTATTTCTTTTTTTTATGCTAACATATTGAGCCTTGAAGCCTAATCACTTGCAGGCACACCCAAGCCCTATCGTTACATTAACATCATCTATTCATTCTCCCAAAGATTATATATATATCGTCGAAATCAACATTAATTAAGTTTTATCTTAATCTGTGATCCATGGCCGCCAGCCTACCAATCCACACTATCGTTGGTCGATGCATCTTAGCTATCAAATGCTTCTTATGTCACCCATTTTTGTTAATTTTGTGTTCGTTTTATTTTATGTATATTCCTTGTTAACTTAGGATTTAGAACTGCTGCTATATATGGGACATTACGGCTTGTAGTTCGATCACTTGTGACTTGTGAGTGAAATATATTGTTCAACTTTAGAGTATTTACTTGTTGAATTCCAAGAGTGGATTGTAGGGTTTATCTTGTGAATATAAGGACATCCTTGATAGATTCCTTAAGGTTATATTAAGGAATTCTTTGATTTAATCTTTTATGTTCCATGCTTCCGATGACTACATAAGATTCCTCAGAATGATTGGCTCTCTCTCTCTCTCTCTCTCTCTCTCTCTCTCTCGCGCGCGCGCGCGCGCGCGCGCGAGTGCGGGGTATGCTTGTGAAGGGGAGGTAGATGATTTTGGAAAAGAATGTGTAGGTTTATTCAACTCTACTTAAGTGTGCAACATTTTTAGAATATGGAACATGAAAGTGGAGGGAAAAAGGGACTTTCTTGTTCCCTTCTCTTTTTTAGCAACCAACATATTATACATATTTTTAATCAAATGTAAATAATAGGTTCTATGGTTCAGAATATATAATGTAGAGCTGAGATGTTATTCTAATAGGTTCTATGGTTCAGAATATATAAGTTGAAAGTCTTTCATAATTTTTCTAACGACTTGCATCAATGTTATTCTAGGTCATAATTTTTTATTTCCTTGGACCTTCTACATTAATCTGAGACCCTCTCCTTATCGGGGCATATATAATGTAGAGCTGAGATGGCCCCGATAAGGAGAGGGTCTCAGATTAATGTAGAAGGTCCAAGGAAATGAAAAATTATGACCTAGAATAACATTGATGCAAGTCGTTAGAAAAGATATGAAAGACTTTCATTGACAACAAATATAGCTCTAAATTGAAATAAAGGTCTAAGAAGGATTCATAAAGCCAAGCCCAATTAAGTAGATGTGGTAATAAAATGATAGGAAATGCATCCATGATAAGTGCATTTTCTTGCTATTTTGTCTAGGAAGCAAATTAAATTAAATTTTCTATTCTTTTCTCGTATTTCTACTAGCTTTTGGCATGAAATTTTTTATGGCATTTTGAAGGTAAACTAGTTTCTTGGAAAAATATTTTCTTATTGGGACCATACTTTCTCGTCAACCAAACATCTATTTTGGTATTAAAAAAAAAAAACCTTCTTTTTATGTTTTATATTTTACCAGCAACCAAACACAGCCTAATTTAGAGAAAAACTTCCTTAAGGTAGAGTAGAAACTCATGTGGGGTTAAGTTCTTGTGTAATGGAAGAATAATCCAAAATAAAGAAAGAAAGAAAATATTGAATTTGATTTTCACTAGATGGGTGGGGTTCTATGGATTAATGCAAGAGAAAGTCTCCATAGAGTTGGAAGGAGTAGGTGTTATTATATATTTCAATCATAGGGTCTAAGAGGTTTATGTTGAAGGTTAAATTTGTAATAATGAATTTCAGTGGATCTAATAAAAAGAAGGAAAGACTGATGAGATTACAATCCAACTGTTAAAGATGGGAACCAAGAGCCAAATAATTTGAAGTGTTATTAAGATACAAGAGATTAAAAAAAGTTGGATTATTTTTAAGAGAGAGAGAGAGAGAGAGAGAGAGAGAGAGAGAGAGAGAGAGAGAGAGAGAGAGAGAGAGATAGATGTTTCTTTGTTTTGAAGATACGTAGAGAGAGAGAGAGAGAGAGAGAGAGATGTTTCTTCGTTTTGAAGATATGTAGTACTCCCATAACCCTAGCCCTCTTGCCACCAAATAATAACAAAAAAGGAGGAAAAAATTTGAAGTCGAACAAGAAAGAGTATGCAGTTAAGAAAGGGACAAGCCCTTCTGCGGCGGAGCAACGGCTCCCTCCACCGTGCCGGAAGTACCAGCAGCAGCAGCAGAAGGAGAAGACGACTCACCTCCTCCTGCCCCGTAAGACGAAGAGGGTTGGGCGGCGGCCGGGGCCACAGTTGGTGGAATGTTGTTGGGCTTGCGCTTCTTCTTCTCGTAGGAGATGCCACGGGCCTTCGCCTGGGACTCGCGGACCTCTCGGAGGTAGACGCGCACGGCGTGGGCGGCGAAGGGGTTGGACTCCGGCCGGCCGCCGTTCTCCTTGTAGGCGGCGCGGAAGCGGCCGATGAGGGCGTCGAGGGAGCCCCAGGCCTGCATGTGAGGGCAGGCGCAGGGGGCCGGCGGGCTCGGGTGGCCGAAGTAGGGGCAGCCGGCGGCGTGGACCTTGGTCTTGCCGAACTGGTCCAGGTACTTCAAGAACCCGATGACGTGCGCCACGCCGCACCGGGCGAGGCTCAGCGGCGGCTTCTGGCTCTTGAGGTACTGCAGGAACGTGTTCCAGTCCCGCCGCTTCTGCGACTCGTACCGGCTCGGTGGTTGCCGCTGCTGTGATGGAGGCCCTGGTTGATGTGGTGATGAGGGTGTCGGGTGCTCCGCCGCCGCGGCCGCTGCCTGTCTTGTTGCGCCAACATCGCCGCCACCGCCGCTGGAGGACGAGGGGCCTTCTCCCCTGCCGGACGATTCGGCGCCCGGATACATACACCGGCTTTTGTTTGGCCGGCGGCGGTCGGCGTGAGCTTGCTCTGCTTCCTGTTAAATTTTTTTCTTTTGGGGTTAGTGAGTAAGATATCGGGGTGGAATCGTGGAAGAGGGAAAATGGGTTGACCAATCCTTTTAACTAAGAATACACTGAATTCATTCCAATAAACGGGTAGGGTCCATTTAAAAAACCCCTCCACACCATAGGGATGTTCCAAAAAACAAACAATACACTAACTACCAATAGGATTCATACCCCCCTCAAGTTTGGCCAAATTCACGTAACCCCCCTGTTCTTCTTAGCGGGACCGTCTTTGCTCTACATTGTACATGTCCAAACCATTTTAATATATTCTCTATTATCTTCTCCTCAATTAGTGCCACTACAACACTTTCTCTCATTAATACACACATTCCTCATTCTATGATTTTTAGTTTTTCTGCACATCCACCTCAGCATCCTCAACTTTGTCACACTCATCTTATGAGCTTGAGCTCTCCTTACAGGTCAATATTTTAAACCATATAACATAGCGGGTTTTATTGTTCTCTTGTGAAATTTACCCTTAAGTCATGGCATACATCGATCACATAGCACTCCGGATATCCCTCTCCACGTCATCCAATGAACTCTAATCCTATTGGATATACATATCATTTTCTATTTCTCCATTCTTTTATAAGACAGACCCAAGACCTAAGAGTAAATTAAAGACCATATATAATACAACTTTGTTAGGCTACAAGAAAACTTTGCATAAATTAAAAATTTAGAGCAAACACCTGGAGAAGAATTTGCCAAGACAAAGTGTACAGTGTATAGCAAACGAGTATAAGTGTGCGACACGGAAAAAGATATAAGTCGTATTTATTGCGAACATGAGATTACAAGCCGCTTCCTGGTGCTCGGGGGTGGTGAGCCGGGTGCGGCGAAGAATTTTTATTAGGAGACTTTGGGAGTGATCATCTGGAGGGTTTTTTTAATCCGCGTCTCCATGTTACTTCGTGCGAGAGCTCTACTTCTGTTTTTCTTTGGATTTTTATGGTGTTTTCGGAGTCGAAGGCTTCTCTTGAAGACGGTGGGTGTAGCAACGATCTTCGTGCGATAATTGTAGCGTCGACTTTGGTGTAAAGATGACGGGTGTAGCACCAACTCTGTGCGACGATTGTAGCGTCGATTTTGTTGAAGACGACGGAGTGGTACCAACTTAGATCTTCTTCTTCAAGCTTCTTTGCCATTGTCGAAGTCGAAGGAGTGTTGAAGACGATGAGGTGATGCTAACTTCGAATTTCTTCTCTAGGCCTTTTTGTCATTTTTCGGAGTTGAAAATAGATGGAGACAACGGGTGATGCCGACTGCATGCCTTCTTCTTCGAGCTTTTTTCTTCGTGAACAGAGTAGAAGCTTTGATATTTTGTGCAAGATCTTCACATTGATGATACCTTTTGTGAACTAAGCCGTTCCCGTGGGATGCGCTTGCCCATGCCTCGTGAAGCCTTCGATCATCGAGCACAAGTCTTCTTCTTTGCAAAGCCTTCACGTCTCTAGTTTCTGACCTCTGGAGCCATACCCCTGCCTCTCTATTTACAGGCGAATGGGAAGGGATAGGACATATATGACTACTGTTTTTGCCTTGAATATCTCTCCCAATAACTATTGGGAATTATCTTTTTTTTTTGTTTAAAACAATATTTATCTCTTTCCTTCTTTGTAGCGAGTGGTTATGAGCTAGATTGCACTCTATCTTTTAGGATATGAGCCATCTTTGCACATTTAATTGATGATGAAATGACTTATCATCTTGTCCGTCGGATCGAGGGATTGAAGCAGATCCACAGTTGCGTAGACGTTCGAGTTACGTCCCCCAGCACAAGACGGTTTTTTTTCTTAATTTTTCCTTTCTTTCTTTTTTTTGTCGGTCACACCTCCCCGTGTCATGGTTTGCAAGAGGGGGGCTGGTGAGCCCCACTTTCGGATAGTATGGGCCCACTCGGTCGCTTTTTGGCTTTGGGTGGCGGGCCGTTTGATGGGCCCCACTTGTATGGGGTGGGCCCACTTGGGTCCATCCGAGTCGAGTTTGGTCCTTTTCTTTTACGGATCGTTGTGCATGGGCTGGACTTTGTGTGCGGGGCGTTGTGCCGGGTTTTATTGGTGGGCTAATTTTAAATGCCCACAACAAGATTTAATATACCTTTGAATGTTGATGGGCTCGCCCTCGGTACGTATTTGCATGCGCAGTGTACATACGACGATGCCCTACACACAATACGTACTTCCCCCTCAACATTGCACTTGATGATATACACATCATTGTATACGTACCCTTTTGAGTGTTCACTTTATTCTTTGGAGAGTTCTCGGTGTAAATCTTGGTGTTATTTTAGGTGTTCAATATACTCTTAGGCTGATTTCTCATATTATATATTTTTATTAATATTTGATAGTTTTTGAGAATTCCTGAAATGAATGAGGGGTTTGGCATTGACCCCGGCCAATCTGCCTATTAAGCTTAGAAAACAGAACTTACAACTAAAGCTAAAAGGCACCATCACAACCAAAAGGATTAACCCCATGACAAAGGCATAACATGATTAACCCATGCATAAATCCCTACGCTAAGAAGAAAGGGCCTTTAACTCTCAAGACTTAGAAGCTCTTGACCTTTCGAAGTCATGAATATGAGCGAGTTGAGACTTTGTACTCTCCACCTCACTCGGCAGCGAGAAGACGAGAGAAGATGCTATATCAAGGATGATGTTGTCCTCCAACAAATTATGAGGGAGGGTCTGCTCTTCTTCGTCAAGTGTAAACATATGTCTCCGAAGATTCTGAAGAATATGATTCGATTTGCCGAATGTTCGAATCAACTGTCGTTCACTCAAACCCCTAGCATATATTGGATGCTATATTTCCTCAACAATAAAAAAAAAGCCTGTTGTGCACTCCTCTGAACTAGTTTTGTCTACGATTTACACACTTTAGGGTGGGAAGCCGGATGCTTCCCTTACTCTTCTAGTTTCATCGAATCATCCCTAGTAGTGTCTGAGCAACACCATGTCTCCTCATCGATCCAGAAGCCTCTCGACCATCTTATCAAATTCTTCGTTAGCAATCATCCCAAGTTCCTTGGAGGGGTGAGTTGTAGTCAACTCCACCAAAGAATGCATCTCAACCCGCTCCTCCTCCGCACCATCTTGATCATCTTGGCCTAAGCCTTCCAAGTTGGCCTAGCTCGATCACCAAACTAGTGTATAGCTAAGTTTGAATTGACATCCGATGCTGCCTCTGTGCACACATGATTCTCCTATACTACCACAGGCATGCATACAAGCATCATTTCTTTGTTGGCTTCCTCCATCAAATCAATATTGTATTCCTCACCAAGGATATGAAATCTAGACTTTTGAGACTAAAATAGGATTAGGAGGGTGTAGATGTTCCTTACCCTTTCTTGATGCCCAAATTGAAAACCAAGGTTCTTCATCAGCTATCCACTCCTATGACTCCCGTATAGCTTTAGAAGGTACCTTTGGGGGTCACCTGGTAGAGGCCTTTGACATCCATTTGGTCTTAGGCATGAATGAAGACTTCGAGGGATGGACTGAAGCTTTAGCTGAGCAATCATTTGATGAATATCCGAACACTTTGCAAGAGTCACATTTTGGCGGTTTTCATTTATTTGGTAGTTCATTCTTCAAAAGATTGGTTTGTTTCTTTAATTCATGCATACATTTTGCGTAAGGTCTTAGCATCCAATATCATAAAAATATTATAGGGTTAATGTGACTAAGGTCCCTGACAATGGATCGGTGGAGTGATAAGGACAAACAGAAGATGCGTTTCACCTAAGGTTCCTGGTCAAAAGATCGGTTGGGTGAAAAAGCTGTCAAAAGCCCAAAATACGCTCACATCTGGCCTCCCCATTCTCCCATTTCTCCCAAGCAGCGTTGCAAGGTGAGCGCGAGTAGTGGTAGCGAAGGAGGGCACGAGTAGCAGAGGTGGCAGCAACGGGTGCAAGCAGCAGCCTCAAGTCACAGTTGCTCGCCACCGCCACCACCTAGCGGCGACGTTTAGAGGAGACGAGAAGCCACAAAGAGCGACATGGGTTCGGTTAATTTAGGATTAAGTTTATGGTTTCTAGGTCTAGGTCACGTTCAGGCCATGGTCTATAGATCTTAGGGCTTAGGGTTATGTTTAGTTTTATAAAAAAGTGGTATGAATTCTGAATTAATTTGAAGTGCAATGAGGGGTGTTTTCGTCGTGACAATTAGTTGTCCTTTAGGCTAGTTGATCTTTTGAGCAGGGACCTATCACTAAGTCATCGTACATAAAATAACACGGATAGTTCCGCGAGAGATAAACCGGTCACGAAGACAAGCCCACGTTACAGGATTCGATATCACGACTTGCCGGATGGGAGGAAGGTGCTTTACCACTGGGATGCGACCTTAATGTCACATATACCAGACCTCCTAGTTTAATATGCTGTGGATTTTTTTTTTTTTTCATTTTTTGTGGATATATACTTTAACTTGCTTTTGTGTTCGAAGCACTCGGCATACATGATCCACTAATATCATACAGTACGTGCACCACTCTTTTCTATATCTTATTTTGAGTCATTCGGGCTAGGGTAGTAGTTTAACCAGTGTTTTTGGTAATGGTGGCAAACGAACCCAATGCTACGTACCACTCCACCACCCACCAACAAACAATCCAGTGCCCTTGGAACAAAGGTTTTAGACTGCATTAGGTTCCGGCTTCGTAGGGGTTTTCTTTTGGAGGAGTTGGTG
The DNA here is from genome assembly GCA_947650365.1 of Chamaelirium japonicum. Lineage (NCBI taxonomy): Eukaryota > Viridiplantae > Streptophyta > Magnoliopsida > Liliales > Melanthiaceae > Chamaelirium > Chamaelirium japonicum. Next base: position 57,803,745 of record OX393551.1, on the reverse strand, counting down.
ATTGGTCACTACTAGTGACGGCAACGATGCGGTTTTGGATAAAACCGAAATCGCACAAGACCGAACAGTTCCACCGAAACCGCATTGCGATGATGTACTATATGTAAAACTGAAACCGCACCATACAATGCACCGCGGTTTAATATTATAATGATATAAACGGTGTGATTTTTTGTAGTTTTGGATAAAACCGAAACCGCACCGCAACATCGAAACCGCAACGCACCGCGGCGGTTTTAAATTTTGACAAACCAAAACCGCACCATGCGGTGCGATTTTTCACGGTTCTCGATTTTAAACCGCACCGTTGCCATCCCTAGTCACTACAAGGGTTCGGGTATAGCTAAAGGCCCGACAAACACCGTGGACGAAAATACCCCATGCTAGACTTTAAACTTTCATTTCATGCAACTTGTTTCTAAAACCTAGCTAGCCCTCCGTCCCCGATGGCTTCTCGGCGTTGTCGAGGCAACGACGACTAGCAATTGCAGTCTACAACTCGCTACCGCGGAACCTAAATCTAGAAATCATAAACCTAACCCTAAACCCTAAGATCTATAGGTCATAGGATAAATCATAGATCTAGAAATCCTAAACCTAACCCCTTCGTCACCCATGGCTTCTCACCTCCGCTGCTTGTGTCGGCAAATATCTCGATGTTCGTACATATAAAACTTCTTATGGGAGGAATTAATCATCAATTATCCTCTCTTTTTTTTATATATATATGAGCAATCCGAACTCATAGGCTAACTCAGCATGCACGAACGTGCTGTGCACCACATGCGTTGTACGGAAGGTGGCTTAAGTCATCCACGACTACTTACCACACCTCACCCCCCACATCCACCATGGCTTTTAATATCCATGTTCAACTCCATCTAATAGGTTCCATGTGATGGCCAACTCAGCATGAACGACCATCGAGTGCAAAATATGACGTGTACGTCTTATACTTGGTATGATGACTTGGCATGGTTTTCCTTCGATCTCAGTTCTCCAGTCGGTTGGCCCGGATGGTGGGCCCAGCGTGCATCACAGCCCCATGATGGCAGGCAACTCCAAAGTGATTGTATTCCAGCCGAGTGCATGAGGCTAGGGATGTCAATTATCCAGTTTATCGGGTTACCCAACCCGACCCGATCCGATTGGGACGGGTTTGGGATGCTTAAAAATAGGTTTGGGATGGATTTGAGATTTGAATTTAAAACCCGGTCGGATTTGGATTGGGTTCGGATTTTACTCCAACCCATCCCGACCCGATCCGGGTATATAACCTATCATATATTTATATATGTTAAATATTCTTTTGATATGTTGGTTCTCAAGATCATATAATAAATTGAATTGTGCTTATAACTGAGTGATCGTAATATAGGAGGAGCATTTGCTATGTACTTTTTCTATGTAGAGCTGCGATTAGGTTGGCCAAAGAAGCTAAATATACAGTTTTTTACGAAGCCGATCTGATCCGACCCGATCCGACCCGCAATGCATAAACGGGGCGAGTCGAGTTTTCTCAATACTAATTGGGACGGGTTTGGAAATTACCCTCAAAACCCGACGCGGATTTGGAATGGCACTACAACAAGAGGCCCTATATACGGCGGCGGAACCGGCGGCCATCTCGTCTCTGCCGCATATGAGGGTGGGAATCCGGCGGCAAGCTTCAATCGGCCTCTTCTGGAGCTGGATTTCGGCGGCCATCAGTGCTCCGCCGCAAGTGAATGAGGCATTCCGGCGGCCGGGTACCTCTCGCCTCAATTGGAGGTGGAATTCGGCGGCCGGGTTCGTTCCGCCGCAGCCTGCAGCTCGGATTTCAGCGGCCGGGTTCGTCCCGCCTCAAATGGAGGTGGAATACGGCGGCCAGCTGGAGTCTGCCGCAAATGAGGGCAGATCCGGCGGCGAGATGGATTCAGCCGCAAATCAAGGCCGCCGGAAATCATGCCATATCTGGATTAACAACCCACGCGCGCGAAATTGTAGATTTTCGTAATCTTTCTGCATCCGCGCGCGCGCGATCCTCCCCTGCACGATCGTCTCGAGGTAAGCCCTAGACCCCTAGGTCCAGAACATCGGCCGCCGCTGCCGATCGTATTGTTGCCCCTCTCCGGCCTGCTGACCCTATTGTGACGATCGTATTGCAGATCCTACTGCTGATCCCTCTCGCTGATCGTACTGCTGATCCCTCTCGCTACCGTTACCTCTCCTGCCCCATCGATTTCTTTTTCCATTTTGCCGCTTGAGGTATTATTCGATCTGCTTTAGGTGTCGCATTTTTTTTCCCTCACGGGTTGGGATTTTTGATTATATTTTGTTTCAAATCATCATTTAATTGTAGCTTATTTTCTCTCCTGTTATGATCTTGTATTTGTATTTGTTTTGCATTGTCTCTGTTATGATCTTGTATTTTCTCTCCTGTTATGATCTTGTATAGTTACATAGCAAACAAATGGTTTTTATCAAAGTTATAGCAAAGGTATGCAAGCAACAGTAAGCACAAGTTAAGATCTAACAATTTAAGATATCAATCTATGGCTTAAAGATGATTTCAGCAGAGAATACTAAAGAGGGCATCAACAGATTTCAGATAAATAATAGCAGAAAACGATAATAAAAAAAGGCAAAACAAGTCTGCAAGGGCATCCAACAGTCGATGACCGATGGATGTTGTTCTGAGCAACTTTTGGACCGATTTGTTTAAGACAATGACAACCTATCTCTAATATAAAAGAGAGTTGGGCTTCAGGCTGAAACCAATCAAAACCTTAATTGCCCCTATATTAAATCTCATACAATATTAAACATTTAAAACATCAAAGGTATTTATGTCTTTTCAGAATATTTAATTTTGAAAGGAATGAGATTAAGACCCCCACAATAGCACGATCTCTTTCAAATTACTGGATACGAAATCTGCCCCATCAAGACAAGCTGACTGACCCTTTTAAAATTTCTTCATGTTAAAGCTGCTGGAACGAAGCCTGGTGTTTGTGACAAAAAAAATATGAATTTGATTTGTTTGCAGAAAGGAGCCTATATAATGCATCTCAAGCATTTGAAGGAAGAAGAGAGCATCGAAGTCGCAAATCTGCACAAGGGGGGAAATGCAGACAGCTCTACTAGAAGAAAACTTGGAGACTCTCTAAGGAATCAAAACTTTTAAAACTCTTTCTTATATTGAAATAGGAGTACTATACGATAAGCAGTCCTAATCCTGGTGTTCTAATTTTTAGTATTGTTTGCACCCCAAATTAATGAGGAAGGACCAATTTCAGATTGAACAGAATCTTGGTCCCTTATTGATGTGAAATAGGATCACACACACACACAAAAAAAAAAAAACACATAAAAAAATCCTCTTAAATTAGGACACCTCTAGATGGTTTTTTTTTTGTGCGTGTGTTTGGGTTTTTGTGTGTGTGTGCGCTCCTATTTCGCATCAATTGGGGCACCAAGATTCTATTCAGTCTGAATGATGAATCAACACCTCAACAAGTGGACATGCACCTCTAGATGGTGAATCACACACTTAGCCACAATGCCGAGGACCTGATGCAGACAAGTTCGTGCGTGTAGTTTTTGCTACACTTGATCGCTTATTTTGGCTCCCCACGAATATCCAGGAGCTTGATCGGACCACCGTTTGACTTGATAGAAGTCTCTTTTATCTATTTTAATTCACTTTCAGTTTGATGTAAATTGAACTTCTCATAGGAAAAGTAAATCTATGATTTGGAGACACGGACACAAGTGTCGAGTGCCAGCACGAACATGCGTGTCAAACACAGCAAAATCATGCAACTTGGATATGAGGACACACATAAATACAGAAGGGTATCCTGGGATGGTGGGTACCATTAACACGACTATTAAAAATCTACTTCGCTATTTTTTTTCCTCCAAGTGACGGTATGGAAGCAAATTATGCAAATTAAGGTTATGTTAGATTTATAGATTTGAGGTTCTGTTTTATTTATGCAAATTAGTTCAAAATTTGTGAGGATATAGATTTGAGGTCATATTGGGGTGAATAGATTTTTTTCTCTACAAAATATGAAATAATATTAAAGAAGCCTCATTACATATACCCTAACCCTTAACCAAATTTATACTTCTTTTTGTGTTATTTGAAGGTACCTTACGCTATGGATATGAGCTGGGTTGACAGCAATAGATCTAGTTTGGATTATAGGAACGGGGTCAATCATTTTGTCGACTATCTGTTTAACAGAGAAACACTTGGGGATATGATTCGTTGTCCTTGTAAACGCCACAGAACAGCTGAATATCAACTACGAGATGATGTAATTGCCGATTTGTTTCAGTTTGGTATAGAACCAGGTTATAGAACATGGAAGATGCCAGATGTAACTTATGTTCCACCTCAAAATCCTACTGAAACCGAAAAGGATGATATGCATGGGCTAATAGATGCTGCCATCGGATTGCCAAGTGTATTTGAAGATGATATGGATGAAGAACCAGCTGTACATATTCAAGATCGATCAGATGCGGATACTGATAGGTATACTAGAATTCTTAATAGTGCATTGCAGAAGCTATACCCTGCTTGTAATAAATTCACGACGTTGTCATTCATCGTTAAACTACTATACATAAAATGTTTAAATGGTTGGAGCATTAAATCGTTTAAGATACTGCTTGAGCTGCTTACTGATGCTTTTCCTGATGGCCACACACTCCCTTCAGATTATAACCAGTGTCAAAAGATAATCCGTGACCTTGGCCTTGATTACATTAAAATAGATGCATGCAAAAATGATTGCATACTGTACTGGAAGGATAATACCTCAAAGACCCATTGTCCAATATATGGTCGATGCAGATGGAAAGAAAATGGCAAAAAAATCCCAGATAAATCCCTACGCTATTTTCCATTGAAATCAAGACTACAACGACTGTTTATGTCAGAAAAGACTGCTGAAGCTATGCAATGGCATCAAAATCAACACGTTGATGATGGTGTAATGAGGCATCCTGCAGACTCAGCGGCATGGAAAAATTTTGATCAGCTCCATGAGCAATTTGCTTCTGATTCACGAAATGTCAGACTCGGTCTAGCAAGTGATGGAATGAATCCTTTCGGAAACATGAGTGTTTCTTACAGCACATGCATGGCCAATCGTCCTTATCCCATATAATTTACCACCATGGGTGTGCCTGAAACAGACTAATTTTATTTTGTCTATGATTATACCTGGTCCCCGTGCTCCTGGAAACGAAATTGATGTATATCTGCAGCCTTTAATTGAGGAGTTGAAGGATTTGTGGGAAGTCGGCATTGAAACATATGATGCATACACTAAAAACAACTTCCGATTGCGTGCAGCTTTGATGTGGACAATTAACGACTTTCCAGCATATGGTAATCTATCCGGGTGGAGTACCAAGGGTAAAATGGCTTGCCCGGTATGTAACGAGGAAACTACGTCACGACAATTGAAAAGTAGCAGAAAACAATATTATTTGGATCATCGTAGATTTTTGCCAATTAATCATAGGTGGCGCTTGTTGAAAAAATCATTCGATGGCAATCCAGATAGAAGGCCTCCACCGAAAAGGTTATCTGGTTTTGATGTCTTGCAGCAATTACAACACCTTCCACAAGTTACATTCGGAAAAATACCAGGTAAGAAAAGAAAAGGAGCATCTACAGAAAAATATCTAGGGTGGACAAAGAAAAGTATTTTTTTTGAACTACCATATTGGAGTAGCAATTTGCTGCGACACAACCTTGACGTTATGCATATAGAGAAGAATGTGTGTGAAATTATCCTCGGGACGATGATGAACATAGCAGACAAAACAAAAGATAATTTAAATGCTCGTTTCGACCTGGAAGATATGGGTGTAAGGAAAAATCTACACCCAATAAAATCTGGGGATGTGTATAAGGTGCCAACTGCATGCTATACGATGGATGCAAAGGAGAAGCGTGATTTCTGTCAGTTTCTCATGGACATAAAGTTTCCAGACGGTTATTCATCGAACATATCCCGTTCTGTTAAGGTCGAGGAGCGAAAGATTTCGGGTATGAAGAGTCATGATTGTCATGTGCTGTTACAACAACTCATGCCTATTGCAGTAATGGAGCTCATGCCAGAAAACATCTCTGAAGCCATTATTGAACTTTGCATTTTCTTTAAGGAGCTATGCTCGAAAGCGTTGCGGTTAGACATCCTCGAAAAATTGGAGAACCAAATAGCTCATACTCTTTGCAAGCTCGAGAGAATATTTCCGCCAGCATTATTCGTTATTATGATGCACCTCCCTATTCATCTAGCTACAGAGGCTAAGCTTGGCGGACCGGTTCAATACAGATGGATGTATTTCATTGAGAGGCGAGTCATTTAACAAATCAAAATATTTACTCAATCCTCGTGGTTTATTTTATTTTTACCATTATATAATGGACGCAAATAATTGAAGTATTTATTTGTTAGGTATTTACGTACACTCAAGTCATACGTACGGAATAAGGCTCGTCCGGAAGGCTCTATTGCTGAAGGTTATATCGCTGAAGAATGTTTAACATTCTGTTCAAGGTATCTTACCGGTATCGAGACTCGATTCAATCAGCCGGAAAGGAATTTTGATGGAGGTCCGATACACCCTGAAGCAACCTTGTCTATTTTTTCTTCCACCGGGTGTCCGGTAGCAGGACGCCGTGCGTACTTCCTTACCAACACTGAAATGAAACAAGCTCACTTCTATGTGCTACAGAACTGCATGGAAATCTATCCATACATTGAGTAAGTTTTATTTATAAACTTAGCGTACTATATTAAATAATATGCTTAATTCAATATACTATATCAAGTTCCCAAACCAATGATCGAATGTGAATGTTAGGGTCTGTATGGGCTCGTCTCGGGAGGGGTTACGTGTGTGTGGGTGGCAGTGTAGAGATAGAGAGAGAGGTAGAGGCGATGCTTTACATGGAAAAAAAAATCCGTTTAACGAGGGAAATATCTTCAATAGTTGTTGTCAGCACGGTGATATCTTCAATAGTCTTTATACCATACATTTTCAGACAGGTATATGAATGTTCTTATAATCTTTCCAGAGATTACCATGTTATCTAAGTGGTTATTTTGAGCAACACCTTAGGGATTTCACCTAGCTGTTTTGTGAAGGAAAAAAGAAATGGTCTCTTTTCCATGTACTCATATCAGCACATGGGGTTTTGATTTTCTGTCAAAAGGCCCTAAGAAATGTTAGGATTCATGATCAGTTTATATGCTACTAGTGGCAATTGGGAAGAAAATTTACTACTCTCAAGACGACTTCCGTGCTAACTATTTGAGCCTTTTCTGCATGTTGCAGGAAATACTAGAGGGAGTGACCGACAAAGACTTGGTTATTAACCTCAAGCTCAGAGAGGATTTACTTCTTGCAAACTGCCTTGGGAGGAGGATGTGCAGCCAATGCGGAGGGAACTTCAATGTTGCTTCTATTGATGAAGTGCATTAAATCCTTGTTCTAATTGGATTGCCAGCTACGTAAACAATATTATGGATTTAGTCTGTTGGATATTTGTATGAATCAATCTTTGTGGATTAATTCTTATTTATTACTTAATTTAGTTGAAAAAAATGTGATGGATTTGACATGTTGGTGACATGTATGAATCAGTTTGGGTGGATTTTGTTGAATGAAATGTTTTATTTTTTGTCAATGGAATACAATTTTAGATACACGTATGAACCCAAGTCGAGGTTGTGTTTGATACATACAGGGTATAGTACAGGGTACTAGTTGTGTGTGTTTGATAATTCGGGCACTCTCCCCACACAAAAACTGCACCCAATTAGGGGCCAAACAACTAGAAGCTGCAGCTAAATCGGCGGCCAGCGCGCCCCACCGCTAAATGGCAAAACCGGCAGCCATCTCCCCACAAAACCGACGGCCACCTTCCCACAAAACCGGCGGCCATCAGCAGCCGCTTAAATGGCAAATTCGGCAGCCATCTCCCCACAAAACCGGCGGCCAACACCCCACGTAACCGGCGGCCAACACCCCACATAACCGGCGGCCATCAGGAGCCGTTTAAATGTATTCTCGGCCAACCAGCAGCAGCCGTATATAAGAGGTATTCTCGGCGGCCAAGCCTGATTTCAGCTTTTGCGACGGAGCCAAATCCGGCCACCTTTTCCGGCCACAACCTGGCCGGTTAAGCAATTAAGCGGCCTGTACTGGCCGCCGTATATAGGGCCTCATCTTGTAGTGTGGATATGAAACGGGATAAAATATAATGGGGCGGGTTCAGGATAGAGCCGACCCGTTGCCATCCCTACATGCGGCTATGATCGGGGATGGATCTAGGGGGGACGTGTGACCCGATCCCCCCCCCCCCCTCATTCGAAAGAGAACGCCTTCTTATTGTAGTATTAACTAAGATTATTTTAAAGTTGTATAAATTTGTCCCTCGTGAATTTTTAACAAAATTTAAGAAACCACCCTAAGATTTTTCTAACAGCCGTCCCCCCCCCTCTTCCTGAATCCGTCCCTGGCTGTGATGTGCGGCAGGCCCACCAACCGGGGTGGACCGACTGGAGGAGGTCCCAAAGCTTTTCCTTCTATTTCTATTCCTGTTAGGCTGGGCGGACACTTTGGGGAACATATAAGTTCCCCCTTAGTCCCGGGGGAACATTTTATGTGGAGTTAGGATCTTCTCCAATCGGTCGCCCTCCGTCGGTGGGCCGGGCATGCATCCCAGCCGCATACAGTTGGGTTGGAGTAAGATTCACTTCGGATTGCTTGCCATCGTGCGGCTATAATGCACGTGAGAGCTGACCGACTGGAGGAGATCCGGATTCTTTTATGTGGGGCTTTAAATACTTGGGCTAGTCCCGGGGAACATTTTATGTGGGACTTATATGCTCCATGGGTGGTGTTTGGGGACTTTTGGAAGGAACATTGAGGAACGTTCTAAGTGACAAACTTCAATGTTGCTATATGTAAACTCACACATTTCCATATTCCACCCAAGCATGTGAAATTTCAAAGATCACGTCGATAGCCCCAAATAAAGTTTGATAGAAAATATTTTATAAAAAAATTAAAATATTATAGAGAGAGAGAGTATCTTCTAGACAGAAGTTGTAGAGACGGAATATATTATAGAGAAAAATATAAATAGGGAGTATGTTCTAGAGAGAAAAAAAGGTTCTTTTTTATTTTAGAAATTCCTCTCAGTGATTGAGGGAGGGTTCGTCCTCGTCCTCGACCTCGACCAATAGATTAGAAAAGGAGTTGAAATTACATCCGGGGGGAGGGGGAAGCAACCCAAAATACCCCCATAATTACAAAGGTTCAAAACGAAAGATTTAGTCCCTGGACTCAAGTTACAAGACCAAAGGTGGATCATTGACTTACAAAGCTCGATGATGCGGTCCCCAATAGTTCGTTTGTCTTTAAACACCCGGCAATTCCTCTCAAGCGAAATCATCCAGCAGATGCCAGTAGCCAGGACATTCTAGCCCTTGCGAATAGGTCCGTAGACTTTTCTTCGACACCAGGATCCCTAAAGGGCTCCCACCGAAGTCGGGAAGGAAGTAATGTCCAGCTTCCCGAGGAAGTGACGTCAAACATGCCGCAAGAACTCACATCTCAGCAACAGGTGGTTCGTGGACTCGTCCGCCAGCCTGCAAAGAGTGCACGACGGATCTAACACTCTCGGATGGTTGCGCCTCATTAGGTTCACATTAGCCAGAATACGATTCCTGAAGGCGAGCAACATGAAGATCCGAGTCTTGAGAGGGCACCCGGTTCGCCAGATGGCCTTCGCTGGAAGACAGCAAACTCCCCCGAAGTTGAGGAAGCCATAGAGACTCCTAACCAAGAATTCCCCTTTTGAGGTCCACTGCTAACCCGCCGTATCTAGTTCCTCATCCAAAGTGACCCCGCTCAATAAGTGCAGCAGGTCACCAAGCTCTTGAAGGTGCTCAGTCGGAAAAGGCGCTGAGAATCTAGGCCGCCATATCGTGACGCAGCCCCGAACGGTAGCCTGTGACCGCACCGTGGATCTCTTATTCGGTGCCAACTCTAGAAGTTTCGGATCCGAAGGGGAAGTTCCCCAAGCCAAATATCCTTCCAGAAGCGAATCTTGGAACCGTTCCCCAAGCCAAATATCCTCCCAGAAGCGAATCTTGGAACCGTTCCCCAAGCCAAATATCCTCCAAGAAGCGAATCTTGGAACCGTTCACCGCAATGAGCCTCGAACCACACCGGAAGATGGAGGAAACCTTAACCACCCCTCTGCAAAATGTATATAGGTTCCCCAAGGTGCGCGATCTAGAATGTAGTTGCGAGAATCGGCGGAAGTATCTATTCGTGATAACTCCGTTACAAGTGTCTCCCAACCCCTTCTGAATCCTCCACCACCACTTCCCCAACAGGGCCTGATTAAGGTCGCGCAGATTAACAATGCCCAATCCTCCCTGCTCATTGGATTTGCGCGCGCTCCCCCAAGTGAGCAAAGGGTAGTGTCTGGAGGTCCTCGACACACTGCGCCAAAGGAACTGCCGCCAAATTCTATCGATCCTCTTGGTGACCCACACCGGTAGAGAATAAAAGGAGAGGAAGTAGGAAGTGATCGCCAACAGAACCGAATTGATCAAGGTTAACCGTCCCCCAATGGATAGAAAATTCCCATTCCAACATGGTAGGTGCCGCTCCACCTTCTAAATAAGCTCCAGCCAAGCCTCCTTCGGGAGTTTCCTGTCTGAGAAAAAATGTTATATAGAAAATATTATAAAGAGAAAGTCGTAGTGATAGAAAACGTTCTACAAATATAATATATTGTAGATAGAGAATATTGTAGAGGTAAAATATTACAGAGCGAGAGATATAAAATGTTATAGAGAGAGAATTTTATAGAGGGGGAATATTCTAGAGAGAAAATGTTCTAGATAGAAAAAATATTCTAGACAAAGGATATTATAGAGGAAATATTCCAGAAAGAGATTCTGTAGAGAGAATATTGTAGAGAGAATGTTCTAGAGACGAAAAATGCTCTAGAGAGAATATATTATAGCTAGAGAGAACATTGTAAAGAAAAAACGTATCCACGAGAGAAACTATTCTAAAGATAAAATATTATATAGAGAAAACATTCTAGAGAGAGAATATTGCTGAGAGAAAGTATTTTAGAGAAAGTATTATAGAAATAAAATCTTGAGAATTTTGGAGATAAAATATTCTAGAGAAAAAATATTTTAGAAAGAATTTCTAGAGCGGACCGCACGAACCGCACCTAAGCATTCCCATATATATATATATATATATATATATATATATATATATATATATATATATATATATATATATATATATATATATATATATATATATATATATATATATATATATATATATATATATATATATATATATATATATATATATATATATATGAGGGCTGGGTTCCTATGACATGTCATAGGGAGTACCCTATGACATATGGTGAATTAGTAATGCTAGAATGTTTAGAATGTGCTGAATTTTTTTGAGGGTGATCAACTTACCTTAGATAGAATGTCCACAAAAAATTAAAGCATTCTAAAACTTGTTGGGGCATCAAATGCTAGAAGCTTTATCGGCCATCCATTTTAACCGTTAAATTAAAAATCATATTTGATGCCTCTAGAAGTTTTAGAATGAACCGATTTTTTGTGGGGGTCCTATCTAAGATAGGGTGATCATCCTCAAAAAAATTCAGAACATTCTAAATATTCTAGGGTTACTAACTCACCATATGTCATAGGGTACTCCCTATGACATGTCATAGGAACTCATTTCCCTATATATATATATATATATATATATATATATATATATATATATATATATATATATATATAATCTGGTTCTCTTGGGGAACGTCCCTCATCCTTATCTTGGGGGACAAAAATTTTTGAGGGACCTAGAGGTTTTATAATTTGTTGATTTTTGGTGAGGAAGATTACCTTGTTATAGATAGGACCCCCACAAAAAATCAGCAAATTATAGAACCTCTAGGTCCCTCAAATATGTTCTTCAATTTAACAATTAAAATGGACGGCCGATAATGAAGAGCATATTTGAGGGACCAAGAGGTTATGTAATTTGCTGATTTTTGGTACGAGTCCTATCTATAACAAGGTGATCATCCTCACAAAAAATTAGCAAATTATAGAACCTCTAGGTCCCTCAAATTTTTTTGTCCCCCAAGATAAGGATGGGGGACATCACCCAAGAGAACCGGACTGTATATATATATATATATATATATATATATATATATATATATATATATATATATATATATATATATATATATATATATATAATCAAGTTAAACTTTTAATATTCTTCACGGCAGGATTTACACCAAATTTTTTTTGCTCCAATAAGGGAAAGCTCCATATCAGACGGTGTAAATTTTAGATCATATGTCTCTATACTCTTTATTGAACGATCCGAATGAACCCGAGCAACTAGGGGTGAGCGTCGGTTTTCTCGGTCGGTTTCGGTGTCGGTTTTGTCGGTTATATATTTTTTTTTTCGGTTTTCAAAAAATCAAAACCGAAACCGAAATGGTCGGTTTTTGTCGGTTCGGTGTGATCGATTTTCGGTTCGGTTTCGATTGATATGAGGTATGCTAGAGCCCTTGGCTCTTGAATTTTGATCATCAGTTCGTCACAAATCAGTGGATGATTGTGTCCATCTCCTTGACCTCCTCCGAATGGGCATAGGGGATTAGCTCCATTACCCAAACATTCAGATCAGCCATCATAACCATGACAATAGTAAGAATTTCTTTAGAATGATTCCACATGTCATTCATGAACAACCCCGAAGGCACCAGCGGGGAAGCCACTGATGTTTTAACCACACCAGCACTGTCTTCAGCCAAAATGCTAACACCTGAAAAGGTGGGGTCAGTCGGCCTCACCCTTGAGATCGTAATAACAACTTTAGAATCTCAATTGCTCCGGAGGGAAACCTCGTGCGATTGTGAAGGAGAAACCATAATGTCTAGTAGCTCTGTTGTATACTGGCCAACAAAACCATCGGATTCTAGCACATCAGGAGCACTCCCCACTATGGATGGCTAACCAACCGCCACAAAACCCACTTGGTTTGCCATCTCTCTCTCTCTCTCTCTCTCTCTCTCTCTCTCTCTCTCTCTCTCTCTCTCTCTCTCTCTCTCTCCCTGTGTGTGTGTGTTGCATTGGAATTTTGTTACTAAAAATGGTAACATATATTTGACCGATCTAATAGTGTTGTTGGATGTGATGTGTTGTATTATGTATTTAACAGTATGTTTTGTTTGCTATGACATCTCTGAAAACTTGCTTGTGATGTAATCAGTTCGGTGGTGCCTATTGTGGCATATATTCACCGAGTCTCTCTATAGCTAGCTTTGTGTAGTCTTCTCCCTATAATCTTGACAGACTGTAGATTGTTCATGACGGATTTTTTGACTGTTAGCTGTCTTGTGGTGCTAGTTGTTATATATATGGTTTCGGTGTCGGTTTTTTTGGTTTCGATTCGGTATTCCATACCCGGGACCCGAAACCGATTTGATCGGTTTAGTTAGTTCGGTTCGTTTTCGGTTTGATGTTCGGTTCGGTTATTTCGGTTAAATTTCGGTCGGTTTCGGTTCAGTTAGACGGTTCGGGTCTGTTTTTGCACAGCCCTATGAGCAACTCGATGAACTTCTATGGTCCAAACACGGGCAAACCTTCTACGAATTCCTTGGACAACTTGAGCAATTCGAGCAAAAGGTATATAACTTTGTCCAAACATGATCAGACCTCGAAACCCGACCATGTCCACCCGTAGTTCCTAGGTGTTTCATACTCATTGTTCTACATTAACCCCCCCCCCCCCCCCCCCCCTTCCAAAAAAAAACACCCAGTAAGACATACAGTACGTAAGGTGGCGGGCCTGATTTGTGAGGGCAGACCAAACTTGGATTAAAAAAGATTCAAGACATGTTCCTTTCAATAACTGCATAGTCTGAACTTCAAAGCCCTCTAGATGAGGCAATATTCACTTGAAACAAAAGCAAAAAAGTTTCAAACACTTATATCAGAAAGAATTGCAGGTCTCTCTCCAACCAGGGACTCCTCTATTGAATGTCACCAGGAATAGTCCCACATCGGCTAAGGAGACGGTGTATCATTGCTTTAATATATCCGTTGTGCTCCCCTCCTCCCAGGGTCGGCCTTTTGGAGCACTCCGGTTGATGTCACATGGTATCAGAGCTGGGTCCGCTCCGCCTCCTCCAATTGTGCCTTGCCATGCGTGTCTCATGTGAGAGGAGGTGTTAAAAGTCATCGGGCGGCATCCAAGGTTGTAGGGTACATGAAATCAACCGGATATATCTCAGTTACGTACAATATGAATCAACCTATCAACATTCAGGAGATCATGCCTATCATCCCCGACAAGGGTTCAGTAAGTAGTCAAACATTCTCATGAATCAAGATCTTCCAATCGAAAACCATGCTCATAATCATGAAGTGGTTTACCTTAGACAAGAGGATTGGATCCCTCAAGTATCCGAGCACGATGAAGAACATCTGTATTTTGTAAGAAAACCAATTCAAATATTCGTGTAGAAGACGACCACGGTGTCAATATCGAGATTACTTGAGATCCAGTTTATGATGTGGAGGTGGGCTTCCATTGGGGTTCACCACCAATCTTTATGAACCCTAATGGATGAGTTCAAATAAGGAAGAAATTAGTGACTAAGAAATATCGGCCGACTCATCTTCTCGTGAGATCCTTCTTGATATTACTGAAGATTATACGAATCATGCATCCAATAAGAAACGTGATTTAGAAAGATCAGATTTCTTCTAACTCAATGATAGATGAGATCCTAAAAGTTGTAGCAGACGACGGTTCTTTTACTTTTATGAATCTCTATACAAGATGAGATCATGTTGAACATGCATGCTGTATTTTATTTAATTGAAGGACTGAAGAAAGATTTGCAAATTGGAGTACGCACGAGGTGACCTTTTGCACAGAAAAAGCGCCTGATGCGTTCAAAGTTGATGGATCCGGGTTATAGTACCACACAAAACGGGGGTAATCAAATCAAACAGAGAAACCTTAACCAAGATCTAAATTAACCTAGCAACCTTCCGTGGGTTGTATATTCTCCGACTCTGAAATCTGAATTCAGACATCTTATGCTTATTGGCAAGAGATTTTCGAGAACCACAATCAGTTCCATGGCATTTGACCAAATTCCAATATTTAGGGGGTCAAACGTGGCTGGAAATTGCTCCAGAAATATGATCAAAATGCTTAAAAAGGAAGAGTCAAGCTTATATACAAGTTTACAAGATCATATGCACACCAACCTTTTCTTAGATGCATCCTCAACTGTAGACTATGAATGCCATAAGAAAGAGAATAGATGCAATTGACAGATATGCTATCGAAGAGTGTTGATGAAGTACGATTAAATTCACCTGATATTATCCATCAAGTGGTTTGATAAACCATGTTTTAGAATAATTACATTGCCAATACAAAATTGGCGCATATAACTATATATAAGCGACTCGAGGAATTCAAGCCGTAGGCCCGTAGAAGCATTTGTGAAAGAAACAAGTTGGCCAAAAGTCCCATGAGAAGTTGGCATGTTGAGCACAGTTGGAACCATCCTATATAACGAAACAATTAGGCCCCTTCCATAGAAAGGAATAAACGCCTCCTATGTTTATTAATTGCTAGTAGATTCCTACATCATAAAATCGAGAGGGATGTAGTTTAGATGTATTCAAGTTAGATATTGAAGATGGAGAACTTTTTGTACCAAAAAAAAGATGGAGAACTTTGGGTGTTGGTAAGAAAGAAGTTATTCACAGGCCCAAATTGAATATAGTGCCATTTGAAATCAGGAATCATAATATATTATACAAGTCAAACAAGACATTGACGTTTCTGTTAATCTCTCACTCATTATTATTACATGCCATATAAAATTTGAGTTCCTTTTGTACTCCATCACATAGAGCAGCTTCCCATAGAATCTTGATTATGGCCGAGACTGTCTTAGCCTTCCTCTTTTCTATTATGGTGTTGGCCTCATTCCTGACCTTAATCTTTTTTTTTTTATCACCAATCGTTTCTAAAAAAATTACCTCAATGGCCTTGACAGCTTAAAACATAATTGGCTCCCTGAGCTTCTCATTATTCATCTTAATCTCTTTCACATCAATCTCTGACAGTTTCATGGCCTCCAAATTAATCTTCTAGGTCAAATGCAACAGATGGTTTGATTAGCATAGTGTTCACTTCAGTGCACCAGTCTATGTTATCGATTGATAGAAGCTCCACTCTCATGTCCAATGTGAATTATACTTACAACTTCCTTTTTGTACTAACGAACTTCAAGAGTTCTTTAAAACATGCATTTTTCCATGCTTGATCTCATGGGCATTGTCCACTCATTCATGGCTTTGATCATACCTTTTGTGGGTTTTTGTCTATAGCCTCATCAGCAGGATCGTGCACACGGCTTCCAGGTCGTGCGCACGATTTATGTCGTGCGCATGGCCGAGTGCCGGTATGAAGATCCCGGATTTTCCGGATCAGATCTCAATGGCCCGATAAAATAAGATCTGAGCGGCTCTTCAGGAATCGTGCGCACGACATCTTGATCATGAGCACGACCTGGTAGGGTCTGAGCACAACCTGGTGAATTTCTGATATGATTTCCCTCCAGATTGTGCGTACAACCCCCTAGTTTGGGTTTACTGCTTCTTCTAATTCCGTTTGTCAAGTGTTTTGAGCCCTAATCACTAGGTTTTCTCAACTCTCAAGGACTATAAAATATAAATGTAGGCTAGTATCCATTACAAGAGTATCTCACTCATGCTCTAATGTCCCTTGGGCTTGTGCTTAGTGTTTTTGCTTGTAAATTGGTTCATTTGAGAGAGAATCCTAGAAGAAGAAGCTCCTCATCATCCTCGATCTCTCTTGATCATCTTGATGAGCTCCTTCTCCTAGTTTTTTTTTTCTACGAGTCCTTTCCCATCTATCACTTTCTTCTCTTCCTTTCATTCCCATCACTTGTGATCTTGACGGAAGGTCGTTGCGGCGACGAAGCTCGAAGTATTTACGATCTTGCTCCGAGCTCCACTTGCTACCGAAGCGGAGAGGATGCTTCGACGTGCCGTGGGTGAGGAACCAAGGAGAAAGCTTAAGCAAAGGAAGGATCCGAGCATACAAGCACATCAAGGATAATTTCTGCGCTCCCTTGTAATCTGTTTTGCCAACCACGAGTAGTATAGTGAGGGGGAGACTGTTGGTCTCCCACCCGGCTTACCGGGGGTGGTTTTTTCCCACGAGGGTGGGTTTCTACCTAAAAAAATCGATTGCCTTCTTTTCTTTCGAGCTCGTTTAGGGCCTTGTATGATTCCACCCTTACGGCCATGTTTGTGAAAAGAGATCCAGATTAGCGTGCTTCGAGCTATGCTAGATCTTGAGGCCATCCCCTCAAACTCTTACCTTTCATATCCCTTTCTCATTTCGTAGAAAGTGATGACATTTGAGTAAGACATCTTAAAACTAGTCATAGTTTGGCGTTTATACGAAAAAGGTATATCTCTGTTGCATTAACTTAAATTGCATAACCAACAAGCTATGCTTCCCAATCCACCTATTGCCCTTTTATGTTTATTGGCATGTCCCTTCCTTGCCAAGTTGTCTTGTTCATGTTTTTTGCATCATTCTTAGAAGATTGACGCAGGAACAATGGATTGAAGAATGGGTCGATACCGAGTCGTACCGTCCGATGTGACTCGGGCTCGGGCCAAACCGAATGTTTCCCTCCCTGAGCTCGATTCCTGAGTCATTTCAGTTGATACCTGGCCGTATCACTCCGTATCGGCCGATATGAACAAGTATCAATCGGTACGACTAATAAATGGAATTGCACATGGTGTTGTCCCTTTGGGGCAATATTTTTTGCGTTTGTTCCCCCAACCAATAGCAGCTGCGGGAAGTGGGTCTGAGGGGACTCTGGGAGTGTATCTAGTAGAGGGTGGGTGGGAGAGGGAATCATGGGGCCCTTTTTATAGGCCTATGGGTGGGTGGGAGAGGGAATCATGGGGACCTTTTTATAGGCCTATAAAAGAACCCCATTTGCCATTAGATTGACCATACGTAGAAGTTTTCTATTATCTTCGAAGTGTGTTGTGTTGTGTTGTGTTGGGTCACTTGGGTATTGAGTTGGGTTTCTTGGGTTACTACCTTCTTCAAACTTCAAAGTATTATGTACGCTTCCAAGAAAGCTTCAACTCGTACTAGATAGCGTCAAATCTACAAGGTTAAGTCGAGTGCATGCAAGTCGTTTGGGCCCTCATGTTCTTGGAAGTGGTTGCTAACTAAACTCAAGCCCTAATCTTCCTCAATCAATGAATCGTCATTCATGAACACCCTACACGGGGTCCTAAAGACCCTAAACTCCAAATCTACGATGGCTAAAACTTACATCTGATTCTCCTCCTATATATAAAGATTAATTTTTATTTTTTAGGGCTTCTCCTGATTTAGATTTTTAGGATTTTTATAAATTTTTAGATAAAAAATAGGTCGGTACCGGTTTCCTATTCCTTCGGTACAACTTGGCCAAGGCTCGATCGAGACCAGTACCGATATCGACATTTTAAACCTCACGTCCGGTTGATAGACTGCAAATTATACTTGTCAATCTTCCCTATACTTAACCCCATCTTGATGTGTTAAGACTTGGATGATGATGATGACATAATAAATTAATGTTTACTCCCAAACAATGCATAAGCTTCGTCCCTAGATCAGTAGCTCAAGTACATAATTATCATATGGGGTATCTTGACATTGGCTCATATAGAATACTATCTCGAAACGAACAAAAATTCTTGGATCCTGATAAAAGATACAAATGGTACATTATTTAAAGATTCTTATGAGGTGCCATGCCTTTCAATAGTTGATAAAACTATTTAGAGTGGTTATGAACTGACGAAATACCCCAAAGCTACATAAATGAAAGAATTTTGAGTAAGGAATCTGTAAAACTGATGCCGAATAATTAGCATAAACATCACAGATAACAATGTTATCCCAATTAAAGAATTAGAGAACACCACCACAAACAATGATGTCACAAGTCATGTAGAGAAATACACCTTTGATAACTGGCCATCTTCTCCAAACTACAAAGAGACATTTTCATTAGTAGAAAGAGGAACTGCATGTATACAAAGTGCACATACTAAAAGAAACAACTAACCCATCAAGGTGAAAGAAATTGCATACAAACTCTCCTCAACACATTGGAAAAGAAAAGGTGACTGATGCTACTACGAGGCTAACGCACAAAGATTGGTTGAATTATCATATAGAATGTTACCATCTTTTGCACTCACTCTCC
>OX393551.1:57676789-57779289 GCA_947650365.1 Chamaelirium japonicum | reverse complement strand
ATTTTGCTTACTCTAAATTAATCTGCATTACGAGTAATTAATTAGCTTTTGGGTTTTTTTTTAAGTATTTTTTATAATTGTCGTCGTTCGGGTGAAGATTATCAGCTATGAATAAATGATCAGAAACATTAAAAAAATCCTTTTGTGTGAAAGAAAAATGATTGGAGATTTTTTTTTTTTTTATGCAAACACAAACCAACCCTATCAGTTCCACCTGGTTACTGGGGAGCAATGCTATTCATCCAGAACTTTTTTTTTTATTCCGTTTAGCCCGATTGATGTGATCTTTAAAAGCGAGTGTTTTGAATCGCACCGATTGTGCCTATTGGCCATTGGCCATTGTGGCTATCTTCGTCGTCGCACTGTGCATAAGCTTAGTTTAATCTTTATCGGTTAGTATGCATCATTTTTGCTTATACCCCTGAAGTTTAGTCTAAAATCACTTAACCCCTCTATAGTTTTAAAACTATATTTGCCCCCTTCAATTCAGATTGGGGGGGGGCTCTTGCCGCCGAAGGCGGCCCAATGCTGTTCCATTAGGTGTGTTGCCGCCGAAGGCGGCCCGCTGCAGTGCCGAAGGCACGGGCATGCACTAGTGTTACATAAGCTGAATCCCGAATTTCCTCTCAAACAACCCTAAAAGGAAAGTCAAAACGTGTATGACTTGGGCTGATCACCCGTGAAGCCTGGCACAGTCGTGCGCACGACCTGGGCAAGTTGTGGTCACGATTGCCTATAGCAAGTTTCGTCTTTCTAATGAAAGACACGTCGAGAAAGTCAGGCCCCATGTCGTATACACGACCTGACAGTCGTGCGCACGACCACTTGGGGAGAGACACGTTGGCCTTTTCGGAGAGCGTGTCGACTTTTCCAAAGGGGACTGGGCCGTGCACATGATCTGTCCAGGTCATATGAACGACCCCTAAGGTCGAGTCACATCTTCAACAATCTCCACTATGGTGAGAAGTTCAAATAAAAATCCGATCGTCGTTTACACCTGCACTCTGACGGTGCCCAAAGATACATCCTCAATATCTCAAAATGCATCCCGAAGACATGCCAAAGCACCATAAATGTGCTAGCACCCCGAAGGTATAAAATTTCTCAAATCATCTTGACCAAGCTCAGGCAATGCCTGAACTTAGTCAATGGAACCGACTTTATTAACATGTCGGCAGGATTATTATATGTAGAAATCTTCTTCAAAGAAACAACCTCTTCTTGATATGCTATCGAACAAAGAGATAACTGATATTAATATGGTGTTAGAATTGGTGTGTTCTAAGCATGTAAAACTTTATGTTTTAATCTAATAATAAAGGTTGATAGTTATTATATGAGATGCATGTTGGTATATAATATAGTTGCATGTTCTTTTAAAAACAGAGCCATGATTACATGGTAGTCCACTGAGTTGAAGACTGAGTGGATTGGTCCCATATAATCTAAATAAGTTCCCAGCTAAGATTAGGTTGGTCGCCTCATCATGATAAGCTGTTGGGGATGACAGTGCATGTGATGTCTTCACCATGGTCATCACCACACACAATGTCTGTGGCCAAACGGAACTAACACGGTATACAGATCAGTGAGCAGATACTTATATACTAAGCTATGTTTTTTTTTAGGGTAAAACGGTCCTAAATCTTGAGGAACCACGTCTGATGGACTAACCAGTTGAGTGGTGTTTTGGCGTACCAATGTGTGAGGATCTAGTTACGTGATCCAAAACCACGGCGTACTGGGTTGCTCGGCTGGTGTTTCATCAGCGTGTCACTCCTGCAGGCCATCCACACCCGTGACGGGAGGTGCGTTCCTTGGCCTGACTTATATTGTACCAAATCCAAGCCTGGTGGTCATCAGTTTGACTGTTGACCGGGTTCGATTACTCGACGAGGTAATCAAAGGTACGATGTATAGGTCAACCTGGAAGGAACCAAGTCATATGAGCATTCGAGTCTAACGGTGTTCTCCACCGCTCAAAATTCATCATGACATCAAGTGGAGGGACACCGAGTTTACCACTACTAAGCGGAGAGCAGGGGTATGCGGGAGAACATAGTAAGTCCAAGTGAATTGGAGTGCAGCCTGCGTCGCACTCTAGGTGGCTACGTATGCAGGTTAACTCGAGCTTAGAGGATCGATGGTACACTAGGGTAGTGTGTCGATCGAGTTCAAGTTGGAAGTTATGAACCCTACTCCCTGATGGTTTCACCTTATCCACATTATGTACGGTTCTTGAACCATCTCCTTGGAACACAGTAAGCAGTAAGAGGAAGTAAGAAGTCTATATCTATGCTCCGTGTATGCTTTGCACTAGTGCACGGTAGATGCGTAACTATGTGCGAGTACTAAGAGGAAACCCTAGACTAGTACAGAGGCACATGTAGTTATCCCTCGCCATAAGTGAACTTCGCTACATGGGAGCCATGCACCAGAACATATTGCAAGTTGACTAGTTGACCTTACTAGGGGCACCCTCCGGGACCCTCAATGAATAGTGAAGTCACTTGTAAAGTTCATTTAAGGATGAGTCTCTGAGTCTCGCACACTAGAAATGGCCATTTAGAGGTATAAGGACGTTTTGGTAAAAACACGTGCTTCCGTGCCTCACTAGTGGTCGGCCCTAGGTGTGGGAGACCTAGTCAAGGCCAGCCCCTATATGTTAGGGATAAGAATCCCCCAATAATAAAGACAGCCATAGGGATAAAGAGGCGGATTTGAATCGGTCAAATCTAGCCCTAAAAGTAGGGAAAAAATAAACATAATGGAGAGATATAGGGAGATTCGAAAGGGGTCAACCCTATATCCCCTGTGGATCCTAATCCAAAGGGGGTAGACCGGCCTTATAAA
Organism: Chamaelirium japonicum; assembly: GCA_947650365.1. Classification (NCBI taxonomy): domain Eukaryota; kingdom Viridiplantae; phylum Streptophyta; class Magnoliopsida; order Liliales; family Melanthiaceae; genus Chamaelirium; species Chamaelirium japonicum. The sequence continues at coordinate 57,776,436 of OX393551.1, read as the reverse complement.
AGAGCAATGGGGGGGGCCATATATGCTAGCCATAACCGAACCCCCGTCTCCTCTTTAGTTCTCTCTCTCATCTTTCTCGTCTTCCTCGCTTGCGACTTTGTCTTCCTCGCGTGGAGTTTCGAAGAAGGAGAAGGGTCATTCTTCGGAGGCACTTAGAGATCCGAGAGCGACATTCAGTGCATCGTGTGAGATTAGGTGAACAAAAAGGCATCATCTTCCAGCATACAATCGGCTTCTTCGCGGACGACCTTCAATCTCCATCAACATATGGTTTGTCCGTGGGTGATGTGCTTGATCCTCGTTCGCCAAATAGATAGCACTCTAGCTATCCGAAAACATCTCCATGCTAGACTGCAAAAGACTAAACTTGTCCACAATGCATTGGAGTCAAATCGCTTCCTTGGCGCCTTCCGTAATGGCCATGTATTCAGCCTCTATCACCTATAGTGCAACCGTGTCCTATAGGAAGGCTTTCGAACTCACCGGACCATTTGCCAACGTAAACAAATAAATGTCATAGACTGACGCCCATCCAGGCCACCGGTATATTTTACATTAACATATCCCACTATATCTCTGACTGACTCATCATCCCACTGAAAGAGTAACCCCAAGTCCAATGTACATGATTGCATGCACCGGAGGTGAAAGAATTATCTGACGGCGAAGAAATGTATGTACTCGGTCATGTTTACGAACCTACAATTATATTTTGGAAGTCGTAGTTTCGTATGACCTATGGATATGACATGTATGTTTCAGTTTACTGAGATCTCACAACGACTTCAACGTTCTGAATCGGTTTCTAGTATTTGCCGACCTTGAAGGCCATACTAGGACATTTTTACTAACATGATATCTTCAATAAGTTAAGGACAATGCTTGGGTTGATGTTTTTTGAATTCTCTAGATAGCTTCTTTGTATCCTATATATGGACCTTAATTAATGTGGGGGCTTGTTAAAGTAGTCGGGTTAGTGAGATATCATGAACGATTAGCAGTTTGGACCAGTGTTTTCAAAACCAGACTATAAGGCAAACCGAAAAGGCATCCAGTTCGGTCCAAATCGGTTCAAACTGGTGGTTCAACCGTTTGAACCTCATGAAAATATGTTTTTTAAAGAGATATTTACTAAATTCTTCAATGGCAAGGTTTAATTCTTGGGTTAACATACAAACCGATTTATTCAAAGACCGAACTGAAACATGTTTCGGTTTCGGTCCAAATCGGTTGATTCGCCCGGTCTGGTCTGGTCTGGTTTTCAAAACACTGGTTTGGACTCGATCAAGCAGGAGCAATAATAATCCGACAAAGTAAACAAAAATAGCCAGTATTGATATAAAATCACATATGAATAATTAATAATGATATATTGATTTAAAAAAACAATAATAATTCAACAAAAATAGATCAACTTTGGGGCCAGGGAGAATTATACGGATATACGGACAAAAAAGACGAACAAGAAATATACGGATCCTGTTTCTTATTCCCGCCAATTAATAATCCCAACGATCCTCCACCTCGTCCTCAACTCAAGCATCGGAGGCGGCCCCACACGACGCGCTCTTGGTGTCCACCATGACAGCACCGCCGGCGGTGTTCACCGTCCGGATGTAGCACGTGCTCTCGTCCCGGTACCTGTACGTCGACCTGGTGATCCCGCTCCCCCACACCGCCTCCCCGCCCCGGAGCAACGCCGACCCCTCCGCGTCCTGCCGGTCGGTCAGCGAGCTCGTCACCACCGCCTGCCCCTCGCTCAAATACGTTGTCTCCTGCAGCTGGTGGTACAGCCGCGTCTTCTCGAACACCGCCCCGCCCGCCGCGCTCACGCTCGTCGTCTGCACCTGCAGCGGCGCTTCCGCCACCAGCTGCACCCGCCCCAGCGACTGGTGCCCCTTCGTCACCCCCACCGTCACCCGCCGCTTGATCGACACCTCCACCTGCTTCAGCGCCCCCCGATTCTGCACCTCCACCTGGCTCTTCATCTTGATCTTCTGCTGCACCGTCGTCGTCAGGTTCCCCCTCGACGAGCTCACCCACCCCCTGAACCGCAGAAGCCCCTCCGCGTCCACCTCTGAGTGCCCGTCCAGGTTTCGCCACTCCGCGTTGCGGTTCATCTTCAGCGCCGGCGCGCTGTACTCGATCAGCCCCGCCGACGTCCGGTCCGACCACGCATCGACCCACACGTGCAGGTTCGCGCTCACGAGCCAGTACCTCTGCGCGTCGCGCACCCCGAGCCCGATTTGGTGGGCCCTCCCGTCCAGCATCGACCCCAGAAACGGCGTGACGTCGAGGTCGTAGGACGGCATGTCGAACGCCCCGATGGCCGCCACCGGCGACCAGAAGAACGGGTTGATCGATCCGGGGTAGATCACCGGGAAGGGGACGTGGCCGCCGACGAACTTTCCGTCGATCGTGGCGTACAGCTGCCGAAACCCCCCGTTTGCGCGGGGGGACGAGAGGTTCCCGAGCGTCGGACGGTGGAGGTAGGACGAGCGGAGGGGGTTGGTGTACCAGAACTCGTCGTCGCCGTGGTAGGACGCGAAGATCTCCAGCACCGCGCGGTACGAGTTTCTGGGTATCGCGACCACCGAGGTCTCCACCTGGGTCTCGTTCATGATCCGAAACCAGAATCCGGAGCCGTAGTACCCGTTCGATTTGGAGATCGGGATGATGACCTCGGCCGGCTGGTGGTAGAGCCCCCTGATGGTGGGGTGTGCGGGGGAACCGAGCTGGCCCGGCTGCGAGAGCGCGCCGCCGCGGTAGAAATGGAGGGAGATGTTGGCGCTGAAGACGCCGGGGAGGGCTTCGTTGTCGTTCTCGAGCATCATGGAGATGGCGCCGCCCTGGCCGGTGCCGGAGAATGCGGCGGTGTAGCGGGTGACGTCCTTCTGGACCGCCCAGAAGGCACCGGGGGCCATGGGGAGTGGGGTAGTGGTGCGGAGGACCTCGACGCCGTCGACCCATACGGCTGCGATGCGGTCCCGCTGAACGTCGGAGACGGAGACTGAGAGCTCGAGGACGACGCGGGTCCAGGGGGCGGGGCAGTCGGGGGGCTGGGTGTAGTTGGCGGAGGCCGGGGGGGCGCCGACGGTGTCGGCGAAGTCCTGCTGGAGGACGACGAGGGAGCACTTGGGGGGCTGGCCGGGGAGGAGGACGGGGGGGAGGGTGGGGTCTATGTGCTCCAAGGTGATGCTGGGGGGGATGGGAGCACAAGTAGATACGGCGATGCACAGTGAGAGGATGACGAACCAGAGGATGGAGTCCATCTTCCGCTGCTTCGAAGGTGTTTCCTGTTTGGGCATGAGAGGGGGGACCTTCTCTATGATAAATAGGCAAGAGGTGGCGGCAATGCTAAACTCGTGCGCCAGTTCCCTCCATTTTTCTTCCTTCAAGCACGTGCTAACTGAAGGAGAGCGCCTGTAATAAGAGTTTGCTGTTTCGATCTGAACAGCAAACGGGTTTCAGAGCGTGGGGCTAACGAGTAACGAGTCGCCCATGCATCGAGATACATTATGAGTTCCCTGTTCGGTGTAACACAGCTGACTCGCGTAAGATCCTTCTTGGTCGCTTCGTTTCGGATCCGGACGGCTCTACGTACGGAGAGACAGTTTTGCTACGGTGCACCTGCTTAGCGGTGGCAGCAAGAGCATCTTTCTGTAGAGCAGCCGCTATTCATGTTTCCATTAGCTATTTTGGCGAGCGATACCTTTGGAAAGATCCTCCAACAGGCACTCTGTATTAAGCTAGCTTAAAAAAGGACACAGCATCCTATGAGGTTATAACCTCATAGGATTAAGATAGGTTAAAGCCAAAGCCGAAGCTGAATCAGAACCATCCGTTACACCCCACCCGACAAGTGAATTGCACTCAGACCCAAATGGCACGTGGTCGATCTAGCACGACTGGCCAGATGAGCAGTACCTCGACTTGCTTACGAAGGGTTGTTCTCTTTAACTCGGCTTGGTGCATGTTAGGGACGTACAATAGAACTGTTGCCGAGAGTTTCATCTCGGCTTCCAAGCTGCTGCCAAGAGCTACTTGGCCCCACTGCCCTTGATTAGAGTTCCACCCTCCTTCGGATTAGAATATTTTTGTGATTTTTTGGAGTTCTCTGAGAGTTTCCACAATCTCTCTCTTTGGTGCAAGAAGAATATCAAAATTGTTGATGTTGAAAATCTAACCGTTCTAAACTAAAAGATTTAGAACATAATCAAATTCTTGATGGCAAAATATTTAATAGATCAAATATTTTTATTAAGCAAAAATGATTAGTACGTAAAGACAAGCTAGTCACAAATTTATTTTAGAAATGTTTTGCCAATACAGAGCGGCTTCTATGAAACCGTCATTCAACTTGCCAAACTTTTCTAGAAGAGAGAAAAATTCAATCTAGATTATCTCTAATTATTTATGGTTTAGAATTAGATGTAAATCGATCTAATTGTATCCAACAATGGGAAGAGAATAGAGTTTAGAAACTCTAGCCTGATGGTTGAATCGTGCTAGGCGTTGTCCCAAGAATCTTATTGTCCTCTCTCATGCAGGTCTACTGGCAATGGATCTAGAGATATGATGACCTCTATTAGATGTAGTGTGTTAGTATTCTATTAGTCCCACCTCGGTTGTGGTAATGTAATGGTGTGCGTTCTCTCTCTATATAAAGAGAGGTAGTCTTATATAACAACAATGAGATTGATGAGATAATACAAGGAGTTTTTCTCCCCAAACCTATTCTCTCTCTCTCTCTCTCTTCGTAACATGGTATCAGAGCCAACCCTTTTGGCCTAGGGTTTCGACGCTCCGGCCTCGGCCACCTTGGTCGTCGACGACGACATTGAGGAGGCCGAAAATAATAAAAAATATTTTTTTCCGTCTCTCTCTCTCTCTCCTGAATACCTGATCGATTTGGTACGGTCGCCACTCCACCGCTGTTGGCCGTCCGGCCTGATCACCGGTGCCCTGCCGTCCTACACCAGACACCTCCTTGTCGCGTCCACCGCCTGGCCCTCCGACCCAACCCTAGCTGCATCGATCGTGCCACCGGCCACCGCCTGTGCTCCACATCCAGCCCGACCACCTTGCGCTGCTGCTAAACATATTGAGGCCTCACCGCCCGGATCTGCCATCGTCGCCGTGTGAACTCGGATTCTGCCCCTGCTCCCTCTCGGATCGGAGCCCTACGCTGTCAGATCCGTTTGCCCATGCCCTGCTGCTCGTCGGAGCCTTGCGCCTGTCCCCTGCGGTCGCCGTCTCCTGCCGCGTCGACCACCGGTCCCTCGCCGGATCTGCTCTATTCGGCGCCCACCGGTCTTCCACTCTCTTATGTAGCAGTGGCACCGGCACGAGGGCCCTGGTCTTCCTCTCCGGCGCAGCATGGACGACTGAGACGGGGGGCTGGACGGTTGAGATCCGGCCTCTGGCCCTTCGAGCTTGAGATCCGGCCTTCCGACCCTGGCCCTGCGCCCCCGCCGCCCGTGTTTCGTCCCTGTGCCTGTCATCTGAGCGGATCCCATGCGGCCCTCTTTTCTCCAAGCTCTGAGCGGATCCCATCTCCCGTCTTCCCGCTGCGCGCAAACCCGATTGCACCGCGCCGCGCCCGCTGTCTCCACCGGAGCCTGATCCCGCGTCGGACCTGCTCCCGCCGTGCCCGGTCGACCTCCGATCTTCTCTCTCCTGTCTTCGACTTTCTCTCCGATCCCCTCCTTTCTCTCTTTTTCCTTATCTCCTCTCTCTCTCTCTCTCTCATCCGAACCTCATCTCACATCTCTCTTTCTTAAAATGAATCACAGCTGTCCCATGCCCTTGAAGCCCATGCCCGCACCGTGCCCTACACCCGATCACAGTCGTTCGTGCCTATCTCTATCCCTTTTTTTTTTCCTTCTCTCTCTTTATAAGTGATCATAGCCATCTGATTTGCATCGGATGGCTGTGCTTTACGATTCACCTGTGCTTTACACTCGATTCGATCACAGCCTAAAAACTCGTGAGTTTGAGCCCGTGACTCTGCGCTATGCCCTACACCCGATCCGACCCGGCACGGCCCTTGCACCCGATCCGGCCCATTTTCACCTGGACCTTTGCACCGCTGGGATCCAGCCCTTCTATGCGCCCGCTCTTGTCTTGCTGGCTGCCGGAGCCCTAAGCTGTTTGATCCGGCTGCCTTGATATCCCGCGCCCGCCGTCTGCTGCACCTTGCGATTTGTCAGCCCGCCTTGCACCCTATGCCCTTGCACTTTGTCGATTCGCCTACCCCCTGCCTCGTGCTCTGTGCCCTTGTGCTTCCTTGGTACTTTTGTGCTTTGCGCCCGGTCCGCCTTGCACCCTTGGATCCTCTCTCTCTCCGGTCATATTTGTGCTGACCCTTGGATCCTCTCTCTCTCAGGTCACTCTTGTGACCCTTGGATCCTCTCTCTCTCCGGTGACATTTGTGATGACCCTTCGGATCCTATCTCTTTCTGGTCACACTTGTCTTGTGCCGGCTTTTGGATACTCTCTCGTTCCGGTCACACTTGTCTTGTGCCGGCTTTTGGATCCTCTATAGTTTCGATCACACTTGTCTTGTGCCGACTTTTGGATCCTCTTCCGTTCCGGTTACACTTGTCTTGTGCCGGCTTTTGGATCCTCTCTAGTTCTAGTCACACTTGTCTAATGTTGGCTTTTGGATTCTCTCTCGTTCAGGTCACACTTGTCTTATGCCGGCTTTTAGATCCTCTCTCGTTTTGATCACACTTGTCTTGTGCCGGTTTTTGGATCCTCTCTAGTTCTGGTCACACTTGTCTTGTGCCAGCTTTTGGATCCTCTCTCATTCCGGTCATATTTGTCTTGTGTCAGCTTTTGGATCCTTTCTCGTTCTAGTCATTCTTGCGCCGACTTTCGGATCCTCTTCCTTTCCTTGGTCATGTGACTCTATTAGAGTTATAACTCTTCATTCCTCCTTCTTCTTTATCTGTGATGTTTGAGATCTTCTAAGAGGTGTCAAGTACTTGCTTCGGTTGGGTGCTTGCCTCCTATGAGGTTTCACGTATTCACACCTTTTCTTAGCCGATCTCTCTTCTTTTGGCCTCCTTTATTGCCGGCTTCCATCATCGTCGGCTTCCTCCACTCCGATCCTTAGTGATCATTACCAATTCTCTCAGTTGACCTACTTACAGGTTGGCCGGGTTTCCCCGGTTGTTCTGCTTGCAGGTCAATCGGGTTTCCAGGATGACTTGTTTGTAGGTCGCCCTGGCACTATCTTTACTTTACAGCATAAAAGAATGGGTTATTTGATGTATTTTTTTTTCTTTCTCCTTTCTTTTATAAAGCAAACTGATGTCGGTTTATACCTTATATCAGTTTGACGGGGGGTATTAGATGTAGTGTGTTAGTATTCTATTAGTCCTACCTCGGTTATGGTAATGTAATGGTGTGCGTTCTCTCTCTATATAAAGAGAGGTAGTCTTATGTAATGACAATGAGATTGATGAGATAATACAAGGAGTTTTTCTTCCCAAACCTATTCTCTCTCCCTCTCTCTTTGTAACATCGATCAGGTGACCTCCTTCTCGTCAGCATGGCTTCAAGAAGGCTTTACGAACCTCGAACAACTTTCAGGAACCCAGCGACTCAAAAACAAGAAAAGAATTTCTCTCGAAGCAAATAGCCAGCATCACAACACAACTTTGATAGAGAGAAAGCATTTAATAAAAGGCTGAAAGAGGGGAGTGGTTTATGAGCTATGATCAAGCCCATTTACTCCGCACGTTACAACTTATAGAGGGCTTGCTAGTAACGGCTAGCATGGAGCAATGACTCGTATGCATAACTACTAGTCAAATAAATGGAAAGAAATGAATGCAAAAAGAAAAAAAGAATTAAAACTAAAAATAAAAATAGGATTGGTCGGGCCGATCCATTTCGAAGAGGCTATCATATCCGGGTCCGCGGGCGCACACACATGCATCGCCCAGTCCATGGCCAAGCCCGGCTTGGCTCGCCACATTCGTCGTGTGTGTGTGGCCTAGAGCATACCCCGACTAGTTCACAACTAGTGAGGAAAGAAGGGAGAGGCCTTATAAATGGGTAAAGGGGTTTTCCCCTTACCGATATGGCACTAAAGTCCCTTTGTTTTGTGTGGTTTTCAAACACACAGCCAACAATTGAACCTAGGAAAACTTATCGCTTCAGGCTGGAAACCCTTCCTTACGACAACGATCTAGTTTTTAGGGCATTGTGCCAAGCACGACCCTAGACTACAAGTGCCTGACAATTTCATGTTTCTTTCTATAGTTCTCTACAATTATTTGTTTGCTAGCTTGTACCTATAGCCTAGAACCAATTAACAATCTGAAAACCAAATCCCCTATGATTATTGATTTCGAGAGAATCCGTAGATAACACTTTGAGAAACCTGAAATGTTCGATGGTAAAAACTTCATATGTTAGTAGATAGAACTTAATTTCTCATAGTGTCTGCTAAGTTTTATCTACTAACGTTAGTAGAAACCTGAAATGTTCCACAAGATAGCCAATGAGAAGCCTGCTTGACCAAATGTGCGAATGGTTACTCGAACCAGTTAGAGATATATGCCTGGGCCAGAGAAGAAGGATTAATTACTTTTGTAAAAACTATCCTCAACTACCTAATCCCATAGATCTACAATATATATTTTACATGTAAGTTTGGCAAGGAGTTGTGCATTGGAGGAGAAATATGCCACATAGGACGTAGGACCGAAGAAATTCGTAGTTGGAAAACTTCTTGAATTCAAAATGGAAGATAAGAAATCTGTAGTCACTCAGCTGGAGGAGATACAGATCATCATCTAAGACGTCCTGACAGAGGGCTACAACAACTACGAGGGATCCTAGGAGGCGACTATCATTGAGAAACTCCCTTCCACATGGAAGGAATACAAGAATAGTGTGAAGCACAAGAGGAAAAAGATGATCCTAGAGGACCTGGTAGTCTGAATCGGTATAGAGGAGAACAATCGAGTGTCAAAGTAGAGAGAACGAGCCTTTAAGATGAAGGATAATGCAAAACTCGTGGAGTGTAGGCCTATCAAGAAGAAAACTCTGGTTTAAGATTGAATTAAATGAGTTTGAGCGGGCTTGGGATTGTTTGAAAAAACCAAATAAGTTTAGGAATGGGTTGTCGGGTTTAACCTACCCTGATCCGAACCCGACCCGATTACACACACAGAGAGACAGTTTCAATTGCCAAGTTGCCATGGCCCAAAAATGTCCTTCCATGAATAGACATCGACTAACCTTTCTTTCAAAAAAAGAAAAGAAAAAGTGCAAAATTTACATATTTTTTGGTTAAAATAAATTTAGTTCCCACTACATTTAGTTTCTCGTTTAGTTCAAAACCAATCCAACTCACTTTGATTCATTCAGTCCAAATATAACTGGGGCAGATGGGTTTGGATTTTGGTAAATATTAATGGGATGGATTTGAAATTTTTCCTCCAAACCGGATAGGGACAAGAAGTTCTTTAATGGGATGGACTTGGGATAGCTAGTTGTACGTAGTTGGCTCCACTACAAACTACAAAGCTACTGCGCGCATTGCACCAGTAGAGTAGCTCCCCCAAGCCATCCACTAAAAGAAGAAAAATGCACCCACCAGGGGATTGGAGAGTTGGCAAAGCAACCGATGCTTTGGTGATGAGGTTGTGGGTTCAACTCTTCCTCCCCTCGATTTACCTAGGAGTGAAGTGGGAATTGCCGAGTGGGTCGGGCTTCACTCCCGGAGGGATTAGTCCGAACCTGAAGTGGGCCATTGCCCGAAAGGTTTCGGGACACCCGCCGATGTCAAAAAAAAAAAAAAGAAGAAAAATGCTACAATCAGCCTAGAGTCGCAAAGAAAAATTATAGAAATCAGGTTAATGTGAAGAAGAGGGGCATGATGGACAAAGGTTAAGGCTAGGCGACTAGTGGGATCTGAGGTAGTAGTAATGGATCCACAATACGGAATAGGTACGAGAGTTTCATTCGCAATGCGAACCTCCAGATGGGTGGGAGCAAGCGTACAGTCGGTAAGCACAATAGCATCATAGGTGAGGTGACATGAGACACCCGAATTAAAAATCTATGAGGCAGCAGTACCAGAGATGGCAGACAAGCCGTAAGCAATCGAGGATCCGGAAAAGGAGAGGTACCAAAGCAGAAGCTCCTCGAGTCACTAAAGATAATTTGGCTCAGGCGGAAACGGTGAAGTGGTAGCGAAAGGAGAAGCCAGAGTCGCTGTAGCAGCAGTTGTAGTACCACTGAACTGACAGAAGGAGAGTTGACCACGGCTATAGTTCCGTCCACCTCGACCGCCATGTTAGTTGTTATGAGAAATAGTAGCCCAGTATGATTCCCGCTTGTTCGGTCGCTAGCGGGGTTTGCAAGGAGGATGTGTGGGATATTTACGCTTCATACGACCCGACTTCTTGCAGTAATGACAAAAGATAGGCATATCAGGAAAGCTGACAGTTAGGACGCTGTCTAGTCCAGAAGTAAGTGGAATATAACGAGTACCCTAAGTCTAAAGGCGAGCCTCCTCATCGAACAAGGCTAGCAGGGCATCTTCTAGCTGAGGAAAATGCTCATGGTGAAGGAACTAAGTAGCAATAAGAGCAAAGTCTAACTGATGTGCGGCCAGGAAGTGGCCCTCGTCAAGGTTGAGCTAGAAGACCCTGGAGCACGACCAAGCACACCGCTCGGGAATCAGAGAGTCCAACTTATGCCAGTAGGCACTCATCAGGCTGAAGAAATCATGAATCGTATGCTCCCCCTGACGAGCGGACTTGGAGTTATAAATAAGCTGATACCGGCATGCACCACCATACGGGAGGAACCAATCCCGGAGATACTCCCACATCGCACGCGCCGTGGGAAGGCGACCGATGGGTGCAAGGATTGGATGAGCAACAGAGTCCAGGAGATAGGTTTGGATGACATTGTCACGACGACGCCATGTAAGGGTAGTCGTGGTAGCAGCAGCAATATGCAATGCACTGCTGGCAATGACGCTACTGGTGACTGAGGAGGAGCCAGAGGAGTCAGTAGGAGGTAGGTCCTCATTGATGATGTGACCCTCTATATCGCGGCTAGAGAGCACGGCCTCGTTGGTGAGTGACCAATCAGGACAGTCGCTGGCCGAGGTTAATTAAAAAGGAACCACCTTCAATGGCGGGGAGATCGCGACGACGGAAGACATGGTAGCAGATGCCATGGAGAAAGAGGATCAAGCGGATCAGGCCGGGAGGGGTCGGGGTGAGGGAAGGGAGGGGTGGGGTCGGGGATTGGAGGATCGGAGGAGAGGGGGGTCGGGTAGGGACGTGGATTAGAGGGGAGAAGGCTGGGGATCGGGTTCGGGGTGAAGAAGAGCTGGAAGGGGTGGGGTGAGATCGGGGTGGAGGGGAGGGCCGGGTGAGGTGGGGTCGGGGTGGAGGAGAGGTCCGGGTGGAGGTGGGGTTGGGGTGGAGTCGGGGAGGGCTGGGTAGAGGTCGGGTCAGGAACCGGGGGGTGGAGGCCAGAGGGGGTTGGGAACTGGAGGAGGAGGTCGGAGGAGGGTCGGGGACCAGGAGGGGGGGGGGGGATTCGGGAACCGGAGGAGGAGGCCAGATGTGCCGGTACCAGTACCGTCGTTGTCGCCGTCGTAGTGGGAGAACCGTAGAGCTCTGATACCATGCTAGGAGATGACGGATAGGGTTTGGAGACAATGGAATAACTCTTCATTAAGGGACTAAGCCCAATATATATATGTACAATATAAAACCCGACCCGACTGTACATAGAACCCGACCCATCTATACATTAACGCAATCAAAAAACCAAGAACTTGAACACACTTTATAATATTTGGGATCTTTACCAATAGCGAAAGGAACATCCAATCCAGACGTGTGTGACAGGATTTATTGATAACATCAGAGTATTTGAAAAAAAAAACATAGGGGATTATGCTCATCTCTGGAGGCTGAAGCTAGAGCAATGCTACATGGGATCAAGTTTTTACTATGAGCTAAACCTAACAATGTAGTCGTGGAAGGTGACAACCTGATTGTGATTACCTTCATGTTGGATAGGAATGGTATCCCACCTTGGTGTACCCACAATGACATGGTCGAATACTCGACCACAACATGTGTTTCGTGAGGCAAGCAATGTCGAACATCAAATTGCGGCTCATTCTCTCAATGGGAACATCATTTCCATGATATGGGAATTTTCCGAGTTTTTAGTTGAGTCAGCTGCTAAAGATGTAAGTTCTTCTATTTTTGAGGAAGAGTCTCTTTTCCTAAGGACCAAGTCCATCAAAATATATTGTTCTCAAAATCTTTGTCTGGGCATGGGGCGCCATGAATAGAACCCCCTTGGATTTTTGCCAAAAATAAAAAATAAAGATATCTACACTGCATTTTGGGCAAGGCTATCATATCCCCACACATGAGAGGGTGCTACATCGGCTGGAGCTAGCATCCTCAACTGCAATCTGTAGATACCCTCACGCCCCAAAACCTGGGTCACAAGGGGAGATCCACAAAGGGTATATGAAGAACCATCGACCATCTCTTTAGCCGATGTGGGACTAGACCGAACAATCTCCCCTCACACGAGGCTAAGGCTGGACACTACCGCCAGCCCCCTCTAATGCAAGGAGATTATGAGAAGAGGTACATCTGGGTACAACCTGGCCACACCTTGGCCCGACTAGAACCTAGCTCTGATACTATTTGTAGATACCCTCACGCCCTAAATCCCGGATCGTAAGGGGAGTTTCGCAGAGGGTATATGAAGCACCATCGCCCTAGCCTGCGATTAAACCCAAACACAATCAACATCTAACCGATTAACAGAAAAATATACAAAGAAAACCACGCGTGGCCAGTGCTGCAGATCAAGTCATGGCAAAATGTGTTCATCGCTTCTTGATAAGTTGCCTCCGTGTTCTTTAGTCCGAATGGCATGAGGTCGATGGCGAGGAACTAAATATAGGGGTCAATGGTGAGCATCCTAAATCCCTTTGGGTCAAGCCTCTAAGGCTAGCCCTTCTGCTGCTGGAGCAAGCCTCTAAGGCAAGCCCTTTGTCCAGACAAGTCCAAGTTGGAGCGCCCACTTCTGCTGCATAACACTTCTAGAGCCCGACCTGGGTATGCATAAGGTGGGAATTGGTCTTCCTAATGTGTGTGGATTTCCAAAGCAAATGTCTTGAATCTGGGCACCAAGTGCTACACACTTCTCGTATCCCTCCTCCTCTCCAAGGCACTTCAGAACACTTTCGAGCAGATCCCCAGCATGTACTTGTAACGTCAGAAGCATTATGACTTTTGTCGAACAGGAATTTGTTCACTTTTTTTTTTTTTTTTGGTATTCTTATGCAAAGGGAGGTCACAAACGGACCTCTTGGAGGCGCCACATACCGGCGCAGCAAAAAACGACCACACAAGTCGAAGAATAAAATCGCTCACCGACGGAAAAACAAGAGTACAACCCATGTAGAGCCACCAATGGCGAGGGGGGAGGAGATCAAAACCTAAAAAAAACCACACACCGGCGGAGGAACCCCGAGATCTACACCCAAACATCACAAAAACAAAACCAAAAAAAAATACCCAAAAGAGGAGGATCCTCACCTCCAGATCATTCCCTCCGTCGGTTGAAGTGGTGGAGTCAAAGACGAGCCGCCCCACCACCGTCGAAACCACCGCCTCTGCTGCACTGCCAGGCACCGTCACCGTCCAACGGGGGTGAACTGGAAACCCACCGGCGGAACCTCATCGTCAGGGCCAGATTTGACCTCCCCACCGTACCCGGTAGAAGATCCGGCCCCGAAGTTGAGCTGAGGACGACACCCAACCCGGGGGAAACGCAGTCTTGACGTCGTTGAGCCAAACGCAAAAATTCGGCATCATGAGAAGCCCTATCTACATAGGGGATGAAGGGGGGCAGGCCTCACCCCTACCGAATCTCAGATCCAAGATCCGGCCTCCCCAGAACCACCGACGGCGGCCGGGGAGGCCAGACACCTCCGGCGAAACCCTAACCCTAAGAAAGAAAAGGGAGCGAGAGCCGACACACAGAGCCCCTTGTTAGCTAAGTCCTAGAAGCAATGCAAAGAGTTCACTTCGCCGGGAGTTTTCTCAAACAATTAAGTCCCCAAACTCATGAGCCATGCATGGTGAGGGAAAGAGGTAATCATGGAGCTATCCACTAGCAAAGTGCAGTAGATGTTCCTCAACTTTCTTTATCACCCTCCAAGCTTCCGTTGATGCTAGAATCATAGCAACTAAGTCATCAGCATCCGTCTTCGATCCCGCATTATGAAACAAGTCTTAATTCCTCCTTATACCTGGGGCTCTAGAAGTGTTACGCTACAGAAGTGGGCGCTCCAACGTGGATTTGTCAGTACGAAGAAAATCCCTCGGATGTTTAAGAGCGAGGTTGCTCACCAATGTTGGCGATAATGAATTGTTGAGCCCCCTAACCATCCGGAGCGAGAGGCGCTCTCTTTCTTTTTTCCCCCTTTTGACCTAGGGTTAGGGTTTCAGATCTTGGCCTCCTCGGACGCCGGCGACGGCTCCGGGGAGGCCGGGACTTCGCGGTGGGGTGGCGGCGGGTTGGGATCCGGCACTCTTCGGTCGATGGGGGTCTCCTGCTGTCGGATTTTGTGTTCGGTTCGTCGGAGTCGAGACGGCGTGGTGGCCACCGGGGTAGGCGTCGTCCTCAGCTGATCTTCGGGACCGGATCTACTACCGAGAGCGGCGGGGTGGTTGCATCTGGCCCTGGCGTTGAGGTTTCCGCCAGTGGGTTTTCAGTTCTCTCTTGTTGGACGGTGACGGTGACGGTGCCTGGACGTGCAGCAGAGGCGGCGGTCTATGGGGGTGGGGCAGCTCGTCTTCGATTCCTTATCTACAGCCGATGGTGGGGATGACCGGGAGGTGATGATCCTCCTCTTTGGGTTTTTGTTTTCTTTTGTGTTTTTGTGCTGTTGGGTTTGGTTCCGGGTTTCCACCGCCGGTGTGCGGTTTTGGTCTTTGCCACTGGTAGCTTTGCCTGTGTTGTGCTCTGGTTTTTTCGCGTGTGTGCGGATTTTCTTCTTCTGCTGCGCCGGCATGTGGCGCCTCCCGGAGGTCCGTTTGTGACCTCCACTTGCTTCAATACCAAAAAAAAAAGTGGTTGCTCACCATCGACCTCTATATCTGGCTCCTCATCATTGACCTCAATAACAGTTAATTCTGGACCGAAATCAGTAAACACGCCTCGAAAAAGTCCGCAAACTTCAACAGCAGCCTTAATGAATATAATGGGAGGTTGGTGATTGTGGCAGTAGTCATCGAACTACATAGCCTTTCTCAAGCTTATATCAATAAAAATGACAGCCTGCACCATAAGGACAAGTCACTACAAAAAAAACAGTTTTTACCGACGAAAAATATTCGTCGGTAAATTGACTTTTTCGTCGGTAAAGATTTATAGCGACGGAACATATTTCCGTCGCTAGTCTGTCGGAAAAAAAGGCGTCAGAAAAAATAGGCGACGAAATGTTTCTATCCGTCGGTATTAATAATTAATACCGACGGAATGTTTCTATCCGTCGTTTATATAAGAATATTTAGTTAAAAATATAATAGAGTATTGCCGACGGAAAATTAACTTCTGTCGGTAATATATAAGGTTATTACCGACGGCAAGAAGTCTTACCGTCGGTAATACTTTATATATTACCGACAGAATTATAATTTCAGTCGGTAATATATAAATAATTAAAAAAAATAAAATATATTATTGCCGACGGAATTTATATATTCTGTCGGTAAAAAAACATGATTTTTTTTTAAAAAATTACAAAAATAATGTTATTTAATTCCTGTGATTTACAACAATACCACAACATATTCAAATATTATCATAATTGACTAAATCAAATATTACCACAATTTATCAAATATTATAACCATTTATCAAATATTACCATAAATTATCAAATATTATCAAATACTACCACAATACCAGACAATTATAGACAAAACCAAAAAATAACCACATATTTATTACAAAATTATTTTACACAATCCAAAACCGAGAAAATATACGTGCCCTATCTCAACCACGCCATGCTGCCCGGCACCAACACTGGTGATCTCATCCAAAACTGAGGAAATAGCATGAACATTTTCTGTCTATGCTCTAAAATATTTATAAAATATCACAGACCTAATCAAGATGCATATTTAAGAATAATGATCCAAAGTGAATAAAGTAAAGTACAAACTATTAGATGTAGTGTGTTAGTATTCTATTAGTCCCACCTCGGTTGTGTTAACGTAATGGTGTGTGTTCTCTCTATATAAAGAGAGGTAGTCTTATGTAACAAGAATGAGATTAATGAGAAAATACAAGGAGTTTTTCTCCCCAAATTTATTCTCTCTCCTTCTCTTTTTGTAACATGGTATCAGAGCCAACCCTCTTAGCCTAGGGTTTCAACGCTCTCCTATCCGGCCTCGGCCTCCTCGGTCGTCGTCGACAACATCGAGGAGGCCGAAAGAGTAAAACTTTTTTCTGATCTCGCGAGCCGCAGCACAGCACTCACCTGTGCCATCCCTGCCGCTCGAGCAGGTTCGCTGGATCCTCTGCTTGTTGGACGGCCTCCCCTGCTGCACGTACTGCCGCACCAACCAGCCGTCGCCTCTGCAGGCTCTCCACCGCAGATCCGATCGTCACCCTGTCTCCAGCGCATCAACCACAGCAGCACGGGGGCCAGATATGGCACCCTCGATCATCTTCTCTCTGGCACAGCAGCAACCACGACATATGGGGGGTAGATCTGGCCCGGCCACCTGCTCCCGTCGCCTTGCTCAAGTCCTCGCCACCACCGCACGCTGGCCCTACGTGATCCCAGCCCGTCGTTGATGTCGTCAGTCTCCTCTACGCCGTGTGCGTGAAGAAGCTCGCGCTGGCCTCCTCCCTGCACAATGCGCCGCGCTCGCTGTCTCCACCAGAACCTGATCCCGCACCCGCCGGACCGCCGGCGCCCGCCATTCCCTGCGCCCGCCGTCCGCCCAGCGCCTGGCGGCCTCACCCTTGTACACCGACCGACCGACCACCACCTGTCGTCCCTGCTCCAGATCCGGTTGCCTCCGGTCTTCGACGCGCCCAATCCCAGCCATGCACCGCGCCCGCCGTAACCTGCGCTCGCCACCGGAGCCCGATCCCGCGCCGGCCCTGCGCTCACCACCGGAGTCCAATCCCTCGTGCCTTGTCGTCTCCGACTCTGACTCTCTCTCTCCCGTCTCCGTCTTTCTCTCCGTTCCCCCCTCCTTTCTCTCTCTCTTTCCTTATCTCCTCTCTCTCTCTCCTAAAATCTGGATGATCCCCTTTGAAACCGATCACAACTTATCTCTGATCCCTCTTCTCTCTCTAGCTGTTCACAACCATCCGATTTGCATCGGATGGCTGTGTTTTTTTTTTTTCCGATTTGCTACACCTGCGTTCTCTCTATTTTCTTAAAAACCCGTAGTTTGAGCCCGTGACTCTGCGCTATGCCCTATACCCGATCCGACTCAGTACGGCCCTTGCACCCCTTGCACCCGTTCCGGCTCTCTTTCACCTGGCCGGCTCTTCGCAACCGCCTCTGCGCCTGAGCCTTGCGCCCTGCACTTTGACCCGTTGTGCTCTCTAAGCGGCCCTTCACTCAAGCTACCGCTCCTCCTCCGGCTCTAGCCCGTGCCCATTGGTAGGGGTGGCAATGGGTCGGGTCGTGTCGTGTTCGTGTCGTGTCTAGTCGGGTTCGTGTCCAAAAACCCCAGACCCGGACCCGACCCGTTTAACTAATCGTGTCTAGATCCCAAACCCGTACCCGACCCGCCAATAAACGGGTAGACCCGATAAGACCCGTTTATCACCCGGATTATTCAGTTGACCCGATCCTACCCAATCCAACTCGACCCGACCTAACCCGAAAGACCCGCTGGTACTATATATTATAGTATCGGATTGCGGGTAGACCCGACCTGACCCGACTCGACACGACCCGTTGAATACTAAATGGGTCTTCCCGGGTCTACTATGTCCAGACCCTAAACCCGAACCCGACCCGTTTATTAAACGGGGCTATCGTGTCGACCCATTTACGACCCGAACCCGTTTAGCCCTGACCGAGACCCGCTAACTTCGTGTCGGGTCGTGTCGGGTCTGCCGTGTCGGATCCGAAATTGCCAGCCCTACCTATTGGTCTTGTACCTGCTCTTGTGTCCCGCGATCATCGTCCGATCTACAGCACCTGGCCACCTGTCTCCGGCTTGATCTCAGCACGCAAGCAGCCTGCTAGGCTCCACCTTCCTCACAGTTCGGCAGCCTATGTCTTGCACTATGTCTGCACCCGCGACCTTTGCACTGCATTTTACCGATCCACCCTGCACTTTACCGGTCTACCCCTCTGCGCCTGTGCTTAGCCGGTCTGTATGCACTTGGCACTTTATCGGTCCGCTTGCGCCTGCATTTGTGCCCTGCGCCATTGTGTTCTACCAGTTCGCCTGCGCCCGCACCTTGCGCTCTAAAGGTCTGTCTGATCTTCTTCTCTTGCCGCCTTTCGGATCCTCTCTTGTTCCGGTCACTCTTATGCTGGCTTTTGGATCCTTTCCATTTCATTGGTCATGTGACCCTTTGATCCTCTCTTTCCGGTCACTCTTTGCCGGCCTTCGGATCCTCTCTCTCTTTCTGGTCATACTTGTCTTGTGTCAGTTTTGGATCCTTTCTAGTTCCGGTCACACTTGTCTTGTACCGACTTTTGGATCCTCTCTCGTTCCGCTCACACTTGTCTTGTGCCGTCTTTTGGATCCTCTCTAGTTCCAGTCACACTTGTCTTATGCCGGCTTTTGGATCCTCTCTTGTTCCGATCACACTTGTCTTGTGCTGGCTTTTGGATCATCTCTAGTTCCAGTCACACTTGTCTTGTGCCGGTTTTTGGATCCTCTCTCGTTCCGATCACACTTGTTTTGTGCTGGCTTTTGGATCATCTCTAGTTCCGATCACACTTGTCTTGTATTGGCTTTTGGATCCTCTCTCATTTCGGTCACACTTGTCTTGTGCCGGCTTTTAGATCCTCTCTCGTTCCGGTTATTCTTGCGCCGGCTTTCAGATCATCTTCCTTTCCTTGGTCATGTGACCCTATCAGAGATACAACTCTTCATTCTCTTCCTCTTCTTTGTCTGTGATGATTGAGATCTTCTAAGAGGTGTCAAGTACTTGCTTCGACCGGGTGCTTGCCTCCTATGAGGTCTCATGCATTCACACCTTTTCTTAGCCGATATTGTCAGCTTCCATCCCCATGGGCTTCCTATGCTCCGATCCTTAGTGATCATTGCCAATTCTCCCGGTTGACCTGCTTACAGGTTGGCCGGGTTTCTCTGGTTGTCCTGTTTGCAGATCAATCGGGTTTCTAGGACGACTTGCTTGCAGGTCGCCCTGGCACTATCTTTACTTTACAACAAAAAAAAGGGTTATTTGATGTAATTTTTTTTCTTTCTCCTTTCTTTTATTAAGCAAACTGATGTTGGTTTATACCATACATCAGTTTGACGGGGGGTATTAGATGTAGTGTGTTAGTATTCTATTAGTCCCACCTCGGTTGTGGTAATGTAATGGTGTGCGTTCTCTCTCTATATAAAGAGAGGTAGTCTTATGTAACAAGAATGAGATTAATGAGATAATACAAGGAGTTTTTCTCCTTAAACTTATTCTCTTTCCCTCTCTCTTCATAACACAAACATACAAATATAAGAGAGATACAAATCCGTGTGGATAGCTCCATGATTACCTCTTTCCCTCACAACATGGTTCACTGTCTACTAGGGGCATGTCATGAGTTTGGTGACTTGTTCGAGAAAACTCCCGAAAAAAGTGAACAAATTCATGTTTGACCTAGTCAGAAGTGCAGATTTGTGGGAGGACGAGAGATGCGAGAAGTGTGTTACACTTGGCGCCCAGATTTAAAGAGTGAATTCTGGAAATCTACACACCACGAGTCCATGTAGATTATGGCGTTCGATCACATTGTCCGCCAGCGCATCTAACAACATCTATGTTCTTCTAAAATACATCATCAAACACATTTTTCGTCTCTAGACTTGCCCGATTTTGATGCGACTCTATATGAAAGCTGTGGTTAATTGAACTAGCAGCAGGTTATGGAAGCCTACTCTGGAAGTTCCCTCCACTTTTCTAGGTGAGACTTCTGGTATTTATTTTTTATCTTTCTCTTTCTATAGTCATCATCTACCAAGCTTCTGTTGATGCTCCAACTTGGACTTGTCAGTACAAAGGAAATTCCCCGAATCTCCAAGAGGTTGTCTCATAGGCTTGAACTTAAGGGTTTTAGGTTGTTCATCATCGACCTCTATATTTGGTTCCTTGTCATCGACCTCAATAACAGTGAATGCTAAACCGAAATCAGTAAACACGCCTCCAAAAAGTTTACAAACATGAACCATAATAAATAGAATGTGAGGTTGGTGATTGTGTCAGTTATCATCAAACTTCACAGCCTTTCTCAAGCTTATATCAGTGAAAATGGTAGCCTGCACCTTAAGGACAAGTGTCATCACATGAACATTTTTTGTCTAAGCTCTAAAATATTTATAAGAAACCCTACGTATTGTCCCAGTCCAGCGTATCACAGACCCAATCAAGATGTATTTTTAAGGATAATCAAAAGTAAATAAAGCAAAGCACAAATATGTAAATATAAGAGAAATGCATGTTAGTGATATTGTACATCGATATGCATACCCATAGATTCCCTGTATAGGAGACCCACACCTGTAGATCACATGTTCATGATACCTCCCTTTGGGCACCTATATATTTGGTTATCCATTCTCCCCAAAACCAAGCCTCTCTCTCTCTCTCTCTCTCTCTCTCTCTCTCTCTCTCTCTCTCTCTCTCTCTCTCTCTCTCTCTCTCTCTCTCTTTCCCTCCCTTTTCTCTCCCTATCGCTATGCTAGGTAATCTTTGTAACATGGTATCACGGGCCACTAACCGAGATTTGTGCCGCTCGATGGAGCCATCAGGTCGCCGCTTGACCTTGTAGACCCATCAACACCTGATAGGCTCAACACCAAAAGGAAGGGGGATTGCATAAGAGTCCACATATATAGCAGCGAAGAGGTACTAGAGGGTGCAATCAGAATGAAAAGGTCTTAATGCGATAATCAAAATATATCTGGATCATCGAGGTGAAAGTCTAGTAGACCTGAGGAACCTCAAAGCGATGTTGGAGGAGATATACCCAAGTATATCGATTGAAATCATCAACAAAAGAGATATAGTAGCGATAGCCATACATCGAAGGAAGAGGTACGGGACCCTAGATATCGGAGTGCACTAGTTCAAAAGGAACATAACTCTGAGAAACACTGGAGGGAAAAGGTAAGGTTGTAGCTTTACCAAGCTTGTAGCCAGTACATGTAGATAAAGAAGAAAAAGGGTAATGGCCTAGAGCTCCAGTCTGGAGTAATCTCTTAAGTCGTGACTCAGAAATATGACCGAGTCTCCGGTGCCAAAAGTCGGTATCGGGAGAAGCTAAACTACATACTCCAGGAGGAGGAATGAGGGAAAGATGAAGATGCTCCAGGTGGTACAACCCGCCTGACCTGCGACCAATGCCAATAACCTATTCGGTACATGAATCCTCCACAACACAAGAAGACAAAAAAAATATCACAAGACAGCTAAAATCACAGAGGCTGCTAAAAGAAATAAGTTGCATGCGAAGTTGGGGGGCATGAAGCACAGAGGGTAAAGAAAGATGACCGGTAGGCTCTATGGTGGCGGTGATCGATCCAAATTGTGAGATGACTAAAAAAGAGCCATCAGTAGTGTGTATCGATGGGATGTGCGGTGTCGGTCGGTAAACAGTGAGCATGGAAGCATCGGAAGTCATGTAATGAGAGGTCCCAGAATCCAGGATCCAAGTAACGAATGTATGGGGAGTGGCTAAGTGAGCAGAGGAGCTGGAGACACTGGAAGCCTCAGTGGAGCTGAAAGTTGTCTGCTGGTCGAGACGTAGCTGAAGCTGGGCAAGCTGCTACTAAAAGACATGGACAGTATCAGGAGCGTCCAGGCCGCTACGAGGAGAAAACATAACCGTGCTAGGGGAAGACGAAACAGTAGCAGTGGCAGCGGTAGAGCCAACTTGTCAACTACGACCCCGGGGTCCCTGCCGCTTCTCAGGGTGTAACTTTCAGCAAATTGTGATAACATGACCTCTCGTGCTTGGTTTGAGTGTTTTCGGTGAGCTGTTATCGAGATAGGCTAAGTTGAGAACTTGCAGGACCACTCACTATTTGTGCGGTCATCTCCTCAGGGTCGAGCGATTCTTCTGCTTTACGTCGATGACATGATCATCAAAGGTGATTACTCCACTGCCATCACCTCCCTTCAGCACTCCAGCATCGGTTCTAGATGAAGGAGTTATGTTCTCTTCGCTACTTCATCGGCTAGAGATCGTCGATAGCGAGCGTGGGATTATGCTTTTCAAGCAAAAGTACACCACTGACATCCTCAGCTGTACTGCTCTTTTTGATGATCTCTCTGCTGCCACTCCTCTCGAGCGTCACGTGAAGCTTCATCCCAAAGATGGTGATCCCCTATCAGATCCTACTCGATAACGGCAGATCGTTGATCAGTTTGTCTACCTTTGCATCACCAGACCTGATATTGCTCACGTCGTCAGCATCGTTAGCCAGTTCGTCAAAGCCCCCCACTCTGCTCACTATGCTTCCATTCTTTGAATTCTCCATTATATCTGAGGCACCATCTCCTAGTTGCTTTTCCTGCCATCGACCTCACCTTTGGTCCTACGTGCCTACTCAGACGCTGACTGGGTTAGTGATCCAACTACTCATCGATCGACTACTGGCTTTTGCCTATTTCTTGGAGACTCTCATCTTATGGTGCAGCAAGAAGTAGAGCATTGTATCTCTCTCCAGTACCGAGAAAAAGTTTCGAGCTATGGCCTCTACCACTAAACAGATTGTTCACTTGCAACATCTTCTAGGTGATCTAGGGGTTGAGATCGTTGGACTGTAACAACTGAAGTGCCATACAGATCATCACCAACCCGGTCTTTCACGAGAGGACAAAGCATATCGAACTCAATTGCTACTACTCTCACAAAGAGTATGAGGTCGGGACCATCTCTCTCCCTTTCATTTTCTTTGGTGAGCATTGCTGACTTCTTCACGAAGTCACACCCAGCTCAATGTTTCCAGTTTCTACTTAGCAAACTCATGGTGAATGACCCACATTGAGTTTAAGGAGGGCTATTAGTGATAGTGTACAATGGATACACATACCCATATATTCCCTGTATAGGAGACCCACACCTGTAGATCACATATACATGATACCCTCCTTTGGGCACCTACATATTTGGCATATAGCCAAATGAGATGGTTATCCATTCTCCCCAGACCTAGCCTCTCTCTCTCTCTCTCTCTCTCTCTCTCTCTCTCTCTCTCTCTCTCTCTCTCTCTCTCTCTCTCTCTCTCTCTCTCTCTCTCTCCCCCCCCCCTTTCTCTCCCTCTCTCCATGTTCTTTTTTGGAAGGTAAGAAATCTATAAATGTTAAAAGAAAGAACAAGAGTAAATATCTAAGGCTAGACCCTTAGAGAAAAGAAAAAAAAAATTTCTAGAACAATTCTTTGGCCCCATCTCTCTCTCAGATTATGCAGATGGTATCTCTCTACGAATTTGGGCAGGCAAACTACCAAATTGTTGAAGATGTCTAAAAGATCAACACGAATAGCCCTCTCTACCATCTCCTCGGAACGGTCCTTGCCTTAGAATATTCTCTCATTCCGCTACTTCCAAAGATGATACACGGAGCAAGCAAGAGTGACTCTGAGAACCTTGTTAAAGAGAGAGCCCGAAGAACCAAATTTTGACATTCTGCTAATAGTAGCTGGAAGGGCTTCTAGTTGAATCCAAGGAATCATGCATCACTCACAAAGGGACTCCCAGACTTTGAGCTGAAACTGCACAAAAAGATGATCTTTGTTAGGTGATCGTTGTAACAATGCATGCAATTACTATATGATAATGATCTCCTAGAATACTAACGAAGAAGTCCCTTAGTTAGGAAAGTTCCATTCCTATATTTGGGGATGACAGTAGTGGAATGGTGATTTTCTTTGCATCGTGCCCAAATATAACAACAAAATAACCGTTATAATGGTCTTAATTATGGTCCCAATAGGGTCCGATGCAATTATGTGTAATTAATACCTTAGAATTGATAGACATACTTCCCTTCTCTAATATACTGGTTGGGGTCTATGCCAACCCCTCCCCCCTCATGCACTGAGAGGGATTTCTTGAAAATAAAAAAGAGAGTGGTACTTCCATTATCCAATTTTTTTTATTGTATATTACATATATCATTAATTTATTATCAAGTACTAGTGCATGCCCATTCCGATTGACATGAAACAGGCACCTTTGGTGCGAACCCCTCTCCCCCCAACACACCCCCAACCCCGAACTGATTGAGAGAGAGAGAGAGAGAGAGAGAGAGAGAGAGAGAGAGAGAGAGAAAGAGAGAGATCGGAATGGGGGAGAGATCGTGGGAACAACTAATTCGTTGTAACAAAGGTATAAGCTGTCACGCCCCGGAAATCCGGAACCGATCCCTGGGGTGTGAATTGAGAAAAACCAAGGGATTTAGGGTTTGGTCAACTGTCTACTCCAGTTAGGGTTTCTCACAGGGCTTATACTCTCTCAAGGAGTATTTTAAAACTTACTTTTTACGAAAATATTTTTATTTTGAAAGAAAATATAAATATACAGTTTCATCGACAGGGTGATGATCACGCTCGACCCTCAACCGGGCTATCCTCTCAGCATGTGCGGCCTGCCAGTGCCCCACATGCTGACAGAAGTCCCTCTGAAGGGAGCACGAGACTCAAGCCTCTAACGACGAGCCGAGTAGCCTCTCCCGCTCTCTAACTCTCGGACACTGGTTCACATATCCTATCTAATGGGCTAGTCAATTAGGTCACTTTAAGATTTATATTTTATTATGAGTTATCCTAGGCTTGGGGCCTTGAGGAGAGGCCTACCCAAAAGAAATACAGCTGTATCATTTCCACTAATAACATACACTAAGCCAAATCTAGTACGGTTACACTACCAGAAGGAAAATGACTATTACAAGACATACTGTAATCTAAGACTCAACCGCCGTCCTAACTCCGCCGCTGGCCTCGTACTGTGGCTACCCCTGAGTCTCCGAACCTGCTGAAGAGCCTACTCGTGAGAATGAGTAGCCCCCAAAATGAATTGGGAGATTAGCCAAATAAATGACTAGTGACAAGCTAACTGCCTAGGTAATTAATGACGCCCGCATTTTATAAACAGATTACTGATTATCCTAATTATCCAACTACGTTCTCAATCACGCCCTAAGTGTCCATGCATTTTCTACATTCTCATGCAATTCGTACTGTCACTAGATTATCGAGAGTACCATTTTACAATTAATAAAATTAAACACACACAATGTGAACCCTGGATATTTTGTTCATCATACCCCTGGTCGGGCATTACTATAGGGCATTTTATTTCGATGTAGAGGGCCAACTTCTCACCGCGCATACTCCAACACAATGTGCAAAGTCACCCATATGATCATAAGGGGTTTCTCGTCTTTCACGGTGGAGCTCTACCGCCCAACTTGCTTTCCTTGGGGGCTTCAACTGCCCCGGGATAGGATTGCTAGGCCAATCCCTCTTCGAGGGCACCACCTATTGACTTTACCACAATCCCTGCCCGTGATCCCCTAACCTACTGATCTTCGGCTGTGTGCGCATGGTGGTTCATGGCCCTTGCACGCACGAGGTCCGAATCTTTTCACAGGATAGAATATCACATAATTATAATAATAAAGTGATTTCGATATTTTACCCCGGGATTCGCACCGCGCTCACAACCCATGCATCATAATAAATTTACTCTCGCTCGTATTCCCGTGTGCCCGGGTCTCCACACTCCATCCAGAAGAGTGAGCCCGATAATTATTATTTAATTATTAATTTCTAACCTTAAGGGAATTCCTATTTACGGTGTCCAAGCAATCAAAAAAAAATATTATTTAATTATATTATTAAGCATGCATCGCCAGACTCGCGACTCCGCATGCACGGCGGGGTCCACTCGACCACATACGACGATGTCCGGCGGGACCCGTATGTAGCTTATGGACACCTACCATTAAGTTCTATAACAGCATAGTTAATTATCCAAACAACGTGCAGTGTCACCTGGAAAGTGTGCTCGGGCTGATACTGCTAGGCGCCCTCCGCTCTATCACAAACTCGGTCCATGTGCCCACGAACTGTCAAACATACCAGCGAGCCTATGGTCATTATGTGCTACTAAAATATTACTGGCTTAGATCTGATTGGCCGAGCCGAGAATTTATATGTCATCAGACGCTGGTCTACTGGCACGCAAACTGATATGCCAAAGATAGCGTCATCGGATGCCGATCTATTGGCACGCAAACCGATACGCCAAAGGCATCATCCCGGTTAGTCGACATTGTCAATGCTAGGAGTCTTTTTAGGGTTTAATGGCGCTATTCCGACAAAACGGTCGTTACCGCTCGGTCAATGGTAAAATCGGCAATGCCGATCACGATCAGCTTTGATTTGTGAAAAGGCGGGTTTGCACGGGAGTTGTACTAGTGGCCAGCCCAGGCCGCTAAGCAACGCATTGCCGCTATGGAATCAATCTCATACGTAATGACTACACAAGTTACCCCATGCCTACTCTACCAAGACGCTCGACACCGTATCGGTACTATCGATCCTGAGGTGTGCGCGACCCGATAAGATCGGGCCCGCTAACCACGAGTGTGGGCCCAAAGGGCTTAATCGATATCGTGGGGAGGTCGGGGTTGGGGTTTGGTGTGCCAGGCCAAAGCTTGGTGTGAGATCATTGGGGCTACCTGTCGCCGGTCCACCGATCATCAAGCAACCGGCAACGGTCGTGCAAGGGAAAGGTTGCGGTTTAGCTCGGTCGGCACGATGGTGGTTGGGCACGAGATGGCATCGAGCCAAGGGCGATCGGGTGAACTATCCGTTGCCCGACCGCCAACGGCGAGGCCATCGGCAACCTCGGCCATGAAACCAACAAGGGCAGCGCCTAGCTAGCCGGGCCGGTCGGATGGGGGTTTGGCTTCGCTCGGTCGGCCTTGCCGACTGTACTGTCGCCAGCCTCTTGGCCGGTAGTCAGGGCTGCAACCATGGCAAATGCCACGGGGGTGGGGTCAATAGGGTCTACAAAAATGCCGCCGGCACCAGGTCGGCTTCGCTGGCTGCACAGCCACCGGCCACATGGTCGATGGCCATGGTCGCGTAGGTCGATCACCATGGGGGAGGGGTCTTGGCGGTTGCACAGTCGCCGGCCACCGGGCCGGCGGCCATGGCCGTGGCATGAGGCGAACGGAGGGGGTGGCTGTGGTCGGTTAACCCACAACACACACACACACACAAAAGAAGAAAAAAAAAAGGGGGGGGGGGAGGAGGACTGACTTGGGGGCTCCTCCCTCCAAGCTCCGGCCGGTGGCTCTCCTCCGGCGCTGGCGCGCTCCGGCTGCCGCGCGCCACACACACAGCAAGAGGGAGAGGAGAGGAGAGAGATCGGAGGGGAAAGGAGAGATCAGAGAGAAGAGGGGAGTCGGGGGTCGGGTCGGACTGAGGAAGGGGAAGATGGGGAGTGGGTGATCGGATAGGGAAAGGAGGGAAGGGCTCGGGTGAGGGGTTTTTAAAGGGGGAAGGGAGGGGGGCGGCTGCAGAGTAGGGGGGCGGCGGCCGGCGGGGTTCGGGGCGGCGGTGGGATCCGGGGCGCGATTCGGGGCGGCGGGATCCGGGGCGAGATTCGGGGCGGCGACGGCAGCGGGATCCGGGGCGAGATTCGGGGCGGGGGCGGGGGCGGCGATGGGTTTGGGGAGGGGCCGGGTCGGATCGGATCGGAGAGAAAGAGAGAGGGTCGAGTAAGAGTGGGGATCCGAGAGAAGAAATGGGAGAGAGAGAGAGAGAGAGAGAGAGAGAGAGAGAGAGAGAGAGAGAGAGAGAGAGAGAGAGAAAGAGGGAGAAGAGAGGAAGAGAGAGAGAGAGATAGGTGGGTTCGGGTTTGGCTGGGGTAGGGTAGTGGGTCGGGTTCGGGTTTTAGGTTTTAGTTTTTTTTTTTTTTTCAAATACCGGTCATTACATAAGCGCAGATGGAGTCTTACCTTATATTGCTCGCCCTGGGGCATTTTGGGTGTGCCTCGCCCTGTGCTTGCCCCAGGTGGTTTTTTTAAAACACTGGAGATTATATATATAACAAGTTATACTATGAAGAAAAAGAAAAAGAAAAAGAAGAAGACTAATGAGTTATGCTGGAGCTAACAAGCAGACAGATGTAGAATACACATACAATTTCTTCTTCTTTATGCAGCTATTCCTCATTGTAATTTGTTGAGAGATTTTTTCTTGGGGGACTTACTAAGAGGTCCCTACAAGAGTTCAGTGTTTGGTAATGGACAAACAACACTATGGACGAAATACCCCCCACTTCACTTTAAATTTTTATTTCATGCCATTTCTTTCTACAACTAAACCGAATCCTAAACCTGATGATCTATTAGCCATTGTGGAATCCAAAAGCTAGAAATCCTAATCCTAAACCCTAAGATCTATAGGCCATGGGATGAACCCTAGACCAAGAAATCCTAAACCTATCCCCTCCGCCTCCTTCTTGGCTCCTCATCTCCGCTGCTCGCTGTCATCGGGGCGGTGGCGATGGCGAGCAGTTGCAAATCACGCTGCCGCGCACGCCCCCTGCCACCAACTCCGTTGCTCATGCCTACCTCCGCCAACACTGCTCGTGCTCACCTCCGCTATTGTTGTTCAGGAGAGGGGAGAAAGGGAGGCCAGGTGAGGAGCTTTTGGGGATTCGATAAAAATATTGATCCTTTACACCAAACCAATATGTTAATTAGGGACTGTAAGCGAAATGAAACTCATGCCCATCCTTTTTAGCTCATCAATCTGTTGTCGGGGACCTTAAATACATTAACCCTTTTTTCTTTAAGGTTAAATCACCATCTCAGTTATCAGTTTTCTTCTCAAGCTACATAAATAGAATACTTCAGGAAATAGTTTTGAATTAGTATTTTTTTCTTAGATTTATTTATTCTTTAAATATTCATATGAGGGAAAATTTCTAGGGAAATTTTATTCATATCCCAAAAATCTGTAATTAGCCCTCATTTCCAACAACTTGAAGACAACCTGTTTTCTTTGATCATATCACATTCCTATCCCAAAAATACTCTTCCCTCTTACACCCCACCTTGAATACACCCCAATTAAATGGCCCGCCCCATCTTGATCATACCCCATTCCTTTCCGATGTTGAAGCCCCATGAATATAGGGATGTGGGGAGGGTTGTTTTGATCATCTGTCATTCATTGATGGCTTGATAAGGGGAGAGAGAGAGAGAGAGAGAGAGAGAGAGAGAGAGAGAGAGAGAGAGAGAGATGTCCCTCTTCTTTTCCCATAGCTAGAGGGGTTAGATCTTGTATGGAGGAATCCGAGATGTCCCTCTTCTTTCCCCATAGCTAGAGGGGTTAGATCTTGTATGGAGGAATCCGATCGAGGGAAGTGGGATCTTCGAGCCATATCACCGTCTATGGAGGAATCCGATCGGGGGAAAGTAGGATCTTCAAGTCATGTTGCCAATGTCGCCACAGCCATGCCGTCACCACCGCTCAAAAAATTGAGTAAGTTATTGTGAAACGAATTGGAGACGAGGGGCTAGTTACAGACTAGTAATGCTCGTGTCGGCACGCAAAAGATTTCAAGGTCGATAAAAAAAAAATCGAGGGCGTGATAAAATTTTGAGGAAAGAGAAAATATTTTAAGGGTAGCAATAATAATTTAAAAGAGGTTATAATATTTCGAAGAAGGTGATCATACATCGAGAATGGCAACATTCTATGAAGGCGCCCACATTCGGCGAGGGCGCCCACATTCGGCTTGCTGGGGACGTCCACATTCTGTGAAGGCACCCATATTCGGTAGGGGCGTCCACATTCTGTGAAGCCGCCCATATTCGGTGAGGCGCCCATATTCGGCGTGGCATCCACCTCAGGCACAACCGTCCGATGGAATCACCTTTCAGTGAAGGTGCCCACTTTATTCAAACTGCCTCATGAATTTAATTCAATATATAAACAAAGAAATCAGATGTGATGTAACAGATCAACATTGTATCCACCAAATAGACAACTCAAGCTATTCAGTCATTGATTCCTCCATGGATCGGGCCATCTGGATGTGGTGCCTGATCACAATCGACCCTTGCACCCAGCCCACAAAGGTGGTCACACTAAACTCCAACTACACGCGAAATGACAACTATTATCATGTGTCACATCAAGATGGACCAATTCGAGTAGAAAACTAGATAGCTAGATAACATTGCAATGATCTACAAAAAATGGAAAACACATAAAAGAGGGCAGCAAATGGAACTGACAGTAAAAATGCATGCAAGAATTGCCAACATATGCATATTTTATACTTTCAAAGGTCTAAGATGACACATTTTGCACACTAAAGTCAAACATTACATTCAGAATTGTCAACCTATGCATTCCTATTACTCCAAATCGCAAAAGGTGTTGACAATGTTTTTCCTCTAACAAATAGTAATTAAAAACTAACAATGTCAACAACGTCATCAACCGTGTCACACTACTACCCCGATTGACCCCACCTCACACCTCAGACAGCCAATCAACCTCTCCACCGTCATTCCTCACCACCCAGATGAACGCATGGTCAGAAGCCTCGAGACCGAGAATAATCTCACTGAGCTGAAAAGTGGTGAAGTCGCTCAAGCTTCCGAAGCATACATACAAAACCGAGCCCTTCCATCTTGTTGTCTAGCCACTCCAAATATTTGCAAGACTAACCCTTAGGTTATAAGGTTTGGACAAGGGTTAGATTTAGGTTGAGGATTGGGGAAACTTTTGGATGCAACATTCGTAGTGGCACGTACTCGCTTGTTAGTAGGACCCACTATTTTTGTTTTTGCTGGCTAGTAGGACCCATTGTTGATCATATATATATATATATATATATATATATATATATATATATATATATATATATATATATATATATATATATATATATATATATATATATATATATATATATATATATATATATATATATATATATATATATATATATATATATATATATATATATATATATATATATATATATATATATATATATAAAGAGAGAGAGAGAGAGAGAGAGAGAGAAATGCTTGAATGTGGCATGTAGTAAGTGCGGCACCTACCGCATGCCGTCTGATGCACTGCTGCGTGCATGCGATGCACGCAGCGCGTGCATCAGACGGTTGCGGTGCTGTGCCGCACGTACCGCATGCCGCAGCATAGCATGCCCCTATATATATATATATATATATATATATATATATATATATATATATATATATATATATATATATATATATATATATATATATATATATATATATATATATATAGGGGACGGGGAGCCTGGACCCGGGGTGCAGCGTTAACGCTGCACCCGGCTCTTTGCGCGCGCGCCACGTGTCCCACTAAACAGCATTCCTATCGGATTCTCCGGAATTAATACCGCTAAAAATTTCGACCGTCCGATTGCCTCCATCCGATGGATCAGCTTCGCCCGGACCGGATCGAGCAGCTGTTACTGTGGCGGCCACAGTAACAGTGCCTTTTTTGGTCCGGTCGAATCCAGTCCATTGGATCGGATCGATCGGGCGGCTGAAATCAAGTTCGCGGTTACTGTAGCCGCTACAGTAACCGCGATAATGATTTCAGCCGTCCGATCGCCATGATCGGACGGCTGAAACCATTATCGCGGTTACTGTAGCGGCTACAGTAACCGCGAACTTGATTTCAGCCGCCCGATCGATCCGATCCAACGGACTAGATTCGACCGGACCAAAAAAGGCGCTGTTACTGTGGCCGCCACAGTAACAGCTGCTCGATCCGGTCCGGGCGAAGCTGATCCGTCGGATGGAGTCAATCGGACGGTCGAAATTTTGAGCGGCATTTATTTCGTCACATGCCGGGTTTCACGCTCGATTTTCGGACAGATGGCGCGCGCAGAGAGCCGGGTGCAGCGTTAACGCTGCACCCCGGGTCCAGGCTCCCCGTCCCCATATATATATATATATATATATATATATATATATATATATATATATATATAGGGCGCGGGGATGCTGGACCTGAGGTGCAGCAAGAACGCTGCACCTCGGCCTTGTTTGACCCCCCTAGAGGTTTTGGAATTGGATGAAATTTGGTGAGGGTGTTGTCTAGGGTAAGATGATCATCCTCACAAATTTTCATCAAATTCCAAAACTTGTAGGGGCCTCAAATGGTCGAAGCAAAATCGCAGATTTTGCAAAATCTGCAGTCACCTACAGATTTTGCCGATTTTGCTTCGACCATTTGACCCCCCTACAAGTTTTGGAATTTGATGAAAATTTGTGAGGATGATCATCTTACCCTAGACAACACCCTCACCAAATTTCATCCAATTCCAAAACCTCTAGGGGGGTCAAACAAGGCCGAGGTGCAGCGTTCTTGCTGCACCTCAGGTCCAGCATCCCCGCGCCCATATATATATATATATATATATATATATATATATATATATATATATATATATATATATATATATATATATATATATATATATATATATATATATATATATATATATATATATATATATATATATATATATATATATAGAGAGAGAGAGAGAGAGGGAGAGAGAGAGAGAGAGAGAGAGAGAGAATACGGGAGGTGAGCTGACAGCCCATTTGGGCTTTTGGGCTGTCAGCTCACAGCCGTCCGATCTTGATCAGATACCGTCCCTTAAAAAAAAAAAAAAACACCTAACCCTGCCCGACAGCTCACAGCTCTCTCTCTCTCCTTCTCCGTCTCTCTCGCGAGCGGCAGCCGGAGGGGACCGGGCCGGAGGCGGGCGGGGGACAGGTGCAGGGGGCGGGGGACAGGTGCAGGGGGCGGCGGACGGGGGCCGGGCCGGAGGCGGGCGCCGGAGGGGACCGGGGGTGCAGGGCCGGGGGCGCAGGGGTCGGAGGCGGGGCGCGGCAGCCGGAGGGGACCGGGCCAGAGGCGGGAGCCGCAGCGGCAGCGGCAGCCGGGGTCGCCGGAGGGATCGGGGGTCGCCGGAGGGACCGGGGGTGCAGGGCCGGGGGCGCAGGGGTTGGAGGCGGGGCGCGGCAGCCGGAGGCGGGAGCGGCAGCGGCAGCGGCAGCGGCAGCGGCAACCGGAGGTGGCCAGGGGCGCAGGGGTCGCCGGAGGGATCGGGGGTCGCCGGAGGTTCGGGCTGTGCTGAGAGAGAGAGAGAGAGGGAGAGGGGTCGGGGGTAGCACAACTGTAACAGCTGTTTTCTGTTTTTTTTTTTTTTATGGGACAGTATCTGATCAAGATCGGACGGCTGTGAGCTGACAGCCCAAACGCCCAAATGGGCTGTCAGCTCACCTCCCGTATTCTCTCTATATATATAGGGTTATCTATGGTGCGGCGGATTATCATGCAGCTAACGTGCGGATTATCTGGCGTGAGATTGAGGGGATTGGACTGTGGGGGCATGATTTGGGTGCGGGGTCACGATCTGGCGTGAGAATAGGAGGGGGGTTCATTTGAGAGAGAGAGAGGGAGAGAGAGAGAGAGATTTCAGAGACGGGGTTTTTGACAGGATGGAGAGGGGGTGATTTTTTGCACGGCTGAGATCATGGACTACGTAAATAAAAAAAAAATTATGATCTTTCTTTATACCCCCCACAAAAACTCTGTTATTATATAGATTTTTGGGGGGTGAATAGAATTTCCCAATTTCTAATCAAATGCGAAATACTGCTAAAAAAAATACTTATTATATGATAAAAATTAGGAATTAAAAGGAATAAGTATAAAGACCACCGCTTTTCTTGTTCCTCCCCCCAATATCACCTACCAATCCGCCATCCCCTCGATCCATTTTTTTTTTCCCCAAGTTGTCGCTGTCGATTTCTCTCTCTCTCTCTCTTCTTTCTCTCTCTCTCTCTCTTGCGCGCGCGCTCCTCATGTGGCCGCCGTGGGGCAAAAGGATCCCTCGCGGCAAACGCCACGCCGCTGCTGCCACCGCCGCCGCTCCCGCCGCCCCGCCTCCTGCCCCGTCCCCGTCATCCTTTTCCTTCAAAGACCTCCACGTTCTCCTCAGCGACGTTGAGGACGCCACCACCACCCCCAGCCCCAGCCCCGGCCTGGGCCCCGGCCCACCCGCCTCCCCGAAGCCCCTCGTATTCCGCCGCGCCTGCTCCGCCTCCTCCGCCCTACTCTCCTTCCGTTCCCTTCCGCCCGACCCGGCCTCCAAACGAATCGTCCTCTACTACTCCAGCCTCCGGGCGGTCCGCAAGACCTTTGAGGACTGCCGCATCGCCCGCTCCATCCTCCGCGGCCTCCGCGTCGCCGTCGACGAGCGCGACGTCTCCATGGACTCCTCCTTCCTCGCGGAGCTCAAGGTGCTCCTCGGCCGCCGCCAGCTCTCCCTCCCCCGGGTCTTCATCGGCGGCTGGTGCGTCGGCGGGGCGGACGAGATCCGGCAGCTCCACGAGTCCGGAGAGCTCAAGCGGATCGTGGAGGGGTTTCCGGCCGCCGCTGCGGGAGGCTCCTGCGGGGCCTGCGGCGGGGCGGGGTTCGTCCTCTGCCGGCACTGCAGCGGGAGCCACAAGCGCTACTCCGACAAGGGTGGGTTCCGGAGCTGCACCGCCTGCAACGAGAACGGCCTCATCCGGTGCCCAAATTGCTCCCTCCCCGCCCTCTGATTGGAAACGTAGGGGCGAGATGGGCAGTGGGAGAGGAAAGGCGGCGAAGACGAAGGGACAAAGGTTTACTTACTTTAATGGGAAATTAGGGTTAAAATCCGTCATTTATTTGAAAATTTGGTTCTTTGAATGAACCTTGAGGGTTCTGTTTTTCGTACCGAGAGAGAGAGAGAGAGAGAGAGAGAGAGAGAGAGAGAGAGAGATTATACCATCGACAAAGCAACATTATATTTTTTTTCAAAATTTAATGGTCAGATAAATTTATTTTTCTTCAACTTCATTCCTTTTGTTCTAATATTTCTGCATACTTTGTATTTCAGGGGAATTGTGATCTGATTTTGTTGTTTATTTCTTGTGACATTTTTCCTTGATATGGGGGTCAAAATCGTGACCAGACTGTTGGGATTAACCCCGCATCGGCTAGGGTTAGGGCAATGATGTCTTCATAAGCCCTATTTGGACCTCCTTTTTATAACCCGGGTTTTGGGGCGTTAGGGTATCAATAATTGATACGAAAGCTCAAGTTGATCTAGTCCTATCTACATTTTCGGGGGTGGGATTGGGAAAGAGATGATAGGGGGCCTATCTTATAACACCTTTACTCTCAAACGCTCGAACAATAAAAATGTTATTGATAATATTATTTTGGGTTAATTAGTGATTAATTCCTGACAGAACAAATCTCAAACGCATAGGGCAGCGAGATATCACTGTTAACGTTAGGTCCCTGACTTTTTTCAGAAATCCGAAAATATCCTCACCTGCAGTCCTTTCATCTCCTTCGAGCGCGAGCAGTGATGGTGGTCCATGGCGCGAGCAACAGATGTGGCGACGGCAGCAGGCGTGATCTCGGGTTCAGCTGCTTGCCTATAGATCTTAGGTTTATGTTCGATTTGGTGGCGGCGAGAAGCTCCGGCGGAGACGAGTGGCGAAGGCGAGAAGATCCGGCGATGAAGGTTCGGGTGGACATTTTAGATGGCATTCAAATGAAAGTTTAAAATACTATGGAGGATATTTTCGTTCGCAGTATTTGTTTGTCCTTTACCTTAACCGGATAATATGTAGGGGACCGCTCACCAACTCCCCCTATTATTTTTTAATTGAAGGAATTGGTTTATGCAATCGGGCTTAATTTGTTTTCTATAATAGAGACAACAAAATGCTACAGAGAGAGAGAGAGAGATGGGGGGGGGGGGGGGGGGGCGCTTGGTTCGGTCTATAATAGAGACAACAAATGGATTAGTTCATTCATTCCGCTTTTTGGGCCCACAACCATCTGACGCTGCTGTTCCGAAGCCAGCTGCTACCGCTTTTTGGGCCGACAGCCACATGCCCGTAGCCCGTAGGGGTATCCAAGAAGGCCGAACGGGTGGGTAATAACGGGCCCATACACCCATTATCTGTGTGTGGGCCTTTGGCTACTGTTGTGATTTTTCGCCATTATACCGTTGCAGTGGGTGGACATTCAATTCCTGTGTTTCAGTGGTGGCCAATCATGAAACGTAGTGGTGCCGTGAGAGAGTTTGGAGATGCACATGAAAGAGGGCAGAGCTTTACAACCCCCCCCCCCCCCCCCCCCCCCCCCCCCACACACACACACACACACACCCCACCCACCCACACCCACCCACCAGCGGAGAGATTTTCAGCACTCGCGGCCGCTGTACTCCTGCGCTGTGCACGCCAAACAGCATTGGCGTGCAGCGCAGGAGTAGAGCAACCATGAGTGCTGAAAATTTTTCCCTGCCCAGCCCAGCCGCTTGCTTCGTATGGAAATGGCTCAAGTCTGAGCCCTTGTTTGATAACACTGATCTGAAAATCGGAGCGGATGGCAGTTTCATCGAAACGTAGACCGTTGATGTGGGTTTTGTTGAAAAGTGCATCCGACCCTTGGACTCCGATGAAAATTTTTACGATTTTGATGAAAAACGGATTGAACAAAACCGCTTCGATGTTATCAAACATACGAATTATGATAAAACGCTGAAACGCGGGTCTGCGGATCCTGTTTCAGCAGTCATTATGGCCGCCCAATGGCAGGCGAGCCCAACCCATTAATCGCATTCCTCTCCTCTCTATCTAGACACGTGGAATGCATTGGGAGGCGACCGGGCCGATCAATGGTAGAAGATTCGAATCCTGCTTTCTCCCACTGTAATTTTTACATGCCCATGGTATTTGGGATTGGGCTGACAAAAGGGTGCCAAGCCTACTTGGACGAGCTTGCTTCCGGGTACAGTTACGAGCAATGTGTCCATACCGTCGGGTCCGCCGACTAAGAAACTCTACAATGTTTTGCTCAACGAAAATGCTATTTAGCCGTCCTGCTATCCATCCAGATTGGACCAACTTGACATGGACGCTGATCACAACCGTCGGTTGCACCCAGCCCACACCCCGTGTATCGCACTAATCCCGTTTGGCATGCAAAAGAAGCTATGATCAAGGTCCATGTCAAAACATATGCAATTCTACATAGGATCTTTTACAAATCGGCCCCTATAATATTCTCTTTTTATACATAAACTCCTATTAAATTCATATTTACATATTAACCCATCATCTTATTCACATATTACATATAGACGCCTACAACTAGTTCACATGCAAAACGAGAGAATATTTTTTATTTCATCCTTAATATTTTACCTAAATTCTGTAAATATCCGTCTAATTTGAGAATTCTTCAAGTTAGATTCGTGTTTTGTTTATGGTTGTTTTGGGTTAAGTCCATGTTCAATAAAGATAGATCAATTTAATTAATTAAAACCATGGATAAATAAGTTATTTTTTCCTTAGATTAATGAAATAACATAGCCGAATGAAGGAATATTTCTGAAATATTTATTTATTTTACATGTCAACTAACTGTAGGGGTCGCGATGGAAATATTAGATACTCAATGGTTTATATGTAAATTTAAATTTGTAGGGATTTATATGTAAATTATGAATATTACAAGGGTGAATTTGTAAAAAAGGCCTTCTACATATAGCTTGCAATACAATGGTCAGAAAGTACACAATTTTTTGAGGGACAATGCTAAACCCTTTTTAACATATTCATTTTACAAAACGGACAAACATGGTTTCAATTTTGCACCAGATCCATCCTGTAAGACACATTTTATAGCAAGTCCCTGCATGTAATTCTTGATATTTTTAAGGGAAATTTTATTCATACCCCAAAAATCTGTAACTAGCCCCCGTCTCCCTATCGTTTCTCAATAACTTACTCAGCGACCCTTTAATACCAGCATTGTCCTTTTCTTTTGTACCCTAAACCTCAAAGCCCTAACTTAGCATCTTTTGTACCCCCAATCCAACCCAACCCAAGGTCTGTTTGAACTTCCTTAGCCCTAGCCTAATCAGTCGGGTTGGCTAGGTTGATCAGGTTGTGCGGGATGGGTTGATCGGCTTCAATATGGTAGAGGAGAAATAATTCGGGTTGGGTTCAGGTTAGCCCGCCCAAATTTGGGTTGGGTTCGGGTTGGGCTCGGGTTGGGTTCCGGTTGGCCCGCCCAACTTGCAGCCCTACGTCTACCTTCAAGTAGGGGTGGCAATGGGTCGGGTCGGGTCAGGTTGAGACATAGGTATAAGGGCAAAACACCCAACCCGAACACGACCCGTTTAACCCGTTTACTAAACAGGTCGGGTCGTGTTGGGTCGGGTTGGCTCAACAGAACCAATGTAAACCTACGCGGTTGGGTCAAGACAAGTCGGATTGGGCTGGATTTGATCGGATTGGGTCGGGTTGGCTCGGGTCGGATCGGGTTGACACGACCCATTTGGTAAACTGGTCAAGTCGGGTCAATTGGGCTATAAGTACAAATCCGAACCCGACCTATTAAATAAATGAGTCAATCGGGTTGACCCTTATATGACCCGAACCCGTTTAGGCCAAATATAAACCCGCTAACTTCGGGTCGGGGTCGGGTCGGGTCAAGGATTGCCACCCCTACCCTCAAGTACCAGCCAATTGCATGGGGTTTATTTAAGAGTAGGGTGTATTCAAGAGTGCATATAATTAGGGTATATTTAAGGGGGTATGTGTTTGATTGGGATATAATCAAGTTGGAGCGGGCCATTTAACTGTGATGTATTGAATGTGGGGTGTAAGGGGGAAGGGTATTTTTGGGATAAGGATAGGGTATGAAAAAAAAAAGATGGGGTGTAAGTTTGTTGGAAATGGGGGATAATTACAGATTTTTGGGGTATGAATAAAATTTCCCATTTTTAATCCCTTCATAATCATAACTGCTCTTTCAATACCCATCCAACCGAGCAGGGGAAATTAAGATTTTCCCCTACTCGAGAAACACTAACATACTTAGGGCTAAATTACAGTTATACCCCCTTAAGTTTGGGGGCTGTTACGGTCATGTTCCCACAGTTTGTTTTGTAACACTGACATCCCTGTGGTTTGACAAACATATGCCTTTCACTCCCTTGTGAGGACCTCATGAATGAGTGGTTCTTTCAACAAATTGGAACCAGAAAGAGGGGTCAGTTTTGCAAGATAAAACCTACAGTCCCGATAACCTTTACATTTTAGCTCAGACTACTATGGATGAAAGAACCCACCACATTCTATCAAATTTAGATTTGTTGTCACCCGGTGCCCCCGTTGCCGCTGGACCTTAGATTTGTTACCACTCGGTGCCCCCGCTGCCGCTGGACCTAACCGAACGCTCCGTCGTCGGACCTAACCGACCCCCTCCCCCTCATCTACAGGCCATAGGATAAATCCTAGATCTACAAATCTCAAAAACCTAAACCTAACCCGAACTCTCCGTCGTCGCTGCCGCCTACGCATCCTTTACCGATGCTCACCGCCGCCTAAGCTCCTGTTTGCCTCCGTTTGCGCCTCCACCCGCGCCGCCTAAGCCTATGCTTCCGCCTCCGCCATAGCTAGTCTCGAGATTAGGGCAACTGAGGGTGATCTCGAGATTAAAAATCCAAAAAAGGGTTTTTCTTTAAGTTAGGTAGGTTAGAGGGGTTGGAGCTCAAATGAAATGTTTACCGGGTTTATCCTAATATTGGGTTCATTAGAGGGGTCTTTGACTAATAACCTCAATAATAATTGATACCTGGGTCAGGAGGTTTTGGGTTCAACTCCTCCCCGACTCAAGTTACCTAGAGTGTGTAAAGAAACTTCAGAGTGGGTCGGTGTGAATTCCAAGAGAGATTAGTTTGAATCCAAAGTGGGTCCATTGCTAAAAAGATTACATCACACACGCTAATCAAATAAAAAAAAACTAAAAAATAATATTAACAAATTTGTTTTTCCACTTTTCTTTTTGTGTTAAGTCGGTGGAAACGAATCCACATGCGGGACTTCATTTCCTCCACCCACTTTATTTCCTATCAAATTTCAGTGGAAACCTCATTTCCTTATGTCGGGTGTAAATGAATAGATAAAACCAATTTCCTTCCACTATATTACCCACTTAATTTCTTTCCTATCAAAATAACAGGGAGTGGAAATGAATAGATAAAACAACTTTCCTTACTTAATTTTTTTTCTTTAAGTCGATAGACATATAAGTAAGTGAATCATTTAGTTATCCTTGAGTGGGAGGAAACGAAAAGAACACACCCTAAGCACAAATAATCACAACTTCTATTTTTTTATACACCTAGAGGTTTCAAGGTTTGTTGATTTTTAGTGAGAGTGATTATTTTACTATAGATAGCATATCCATCAAAAATCAACAAATTCTGAAACATCTAAATCCATCAAAATATTAAAAACTTTATCAATCATCCATTTCAACTGTTAATTGAATGACCTTATTTGAACTGATTAGAGGTAATCATCTAAACATAGATGAACATCTCAACATATATTTGTGCTGGCAACAAATTCTGCAGAGAACAGCTGCCCAACAAAGCCCTGGCCCTGCAATGGATAATTCCATTGATGATTTCCCACCAAAAAATCAATTAACTGACAGATTAAGATAACTCAAATGATTCCCAAAAAAAAAAAAAAACTCAACATAGATAATCATGAAGAGGCTAAAATCAACAAGATAAAAATCCCCGTTTACCCTTGTAACCAAAGAGTTGGATCTCACAGGTTTCTAAGATATATGTCTCAACAAGACCAACATTTTGTTTCCCAATACCCGTTTGCATTTCAGTTTTCCAGCAGCAGAGGAAAGGCGCAATCTTCAGAGGCGCCGGCATACAACCTGTAAGGCTATATAGCTTTTGCATTGAGCAACAACATCCCAAGAAATAAGAAGCCCACATAATCGAACACATTTGCCTTGCCCCGTCGCTGGATTGCCACAAAGAGGGTCATGACAATAATAGCATTTCATGGAACAACAGACCCAGACTCTTTACTGACCAAATAGTATCCACCGACATTCACGACCCAACCCCTTTTCCGACACCACCGCCCAAAACCAACCACGAACCAGTGGCTGCGTTACCAGTAGTTACCAGGGTTCAAGAAACCAGACCCACCCACCACCCATCGGCAGAGAAGATCTGCCACACTTCACAAACAGGACCCCAGTTATACATTAACAACAAAATCAACCACCTTATACACTAACGACGACCTCGGGATGACCGACTTCTTTCGACAACTTAAAAGAAAAGAAGAAAAAAAAAGGACTTTAGATAACGGTATTAGAAACCAATACTCGGTTGATCATTCCCTGGGTCCAGGTCGCGGTCTCTCTCAACTGCTCATCATCTGACTGGAAGCACTCGCCCAATAAATCAATATGGAATGTACAGTCTTTGAACAAGACCTTCATGTTTGGACCGAGCGTGTCCGCAAGGTCCCCAACCACAGCCACCGCAGCTTTCGTCACCCCGTCATCCCTACATACAATCAATCCAAAATTTATACTTAAAAATCAAATATAATACAAAAATAGAAGCCCAATAGAGTGTACCTATTCTTATCCTTAAAGACTGCCTCTGTGAACTGCAAAAGATGGCCAGCATAGGACGCCAT
This sequence comes from Chamaelirium japonicum, assembly GCA_947650365.1. Lineage (NCBI taxonomy): Eukaryota > Viridiplantae > Streptophyta > Magnoliopsida > Liliales > Melanthiaceae > Chamaelirium > Chamaelirium japonicum. The sequence continues at coordinate 57,734,502 of OX393551.1, read as the reverse complement.
CAGCTCGGCCTTGGAATTTTTGAACCCCTGGAGTATACCAGAGTACGCCTCGAAGATGCCTCGTCTCAACTGGTTCCCGTAGTCGAGCATATCCTCATCGGCAAGATCCAAACGAGCACAGAGCTCTGCGGCTCCCTGCAGCAACGGCATCGCATAGGGTACATACTTCTCAAAGTGTTCTCCGATCGCAAGGGCAATGTCTCCAAAGCAAGAGAATATGGGCGGTTTGACGGATCGGTGAAGCACGGAATTAGAGAGGTCCTTGAGAAGATGGGTCATGATGCCATCGCAGTATGGAAAAACCTTGTCATCCAAAGCACGGCAGATGTCCCCGACCACGCCTACCGAGATTGAGCACACCTGATACTCCTCGAAATTTTGTAAGCCCATGTCCAAATACTTGTAGAAATCTGGCATGTATCTGACAAATTCAGGGCCAGTAGCATAAGCTAGGGCTCCAATTGCAAGCATTGCTTCTTCATGCACGGTGGAACTGCGGCATGCAAAGACTTGGAGAAACAAGACCATCATTTGATCGGCCGACTGAAGGATCATGGATTTTGTCTCATCAGAGCCACTCAGTTTCTGAATTATTACTTGAAGAACACCACAGAGCAATGCTTGCAGATCACTTTGCTTCTCCCTGTCGTCCGAGGAAAAGATTTGGAGTTCTAGGGTCCGTCTTAATCTGTTCATGATTTCAAGGAGCAACTGGGCCACCATATTTGTAGTCTCGGGGATTTTGCTGCACCTGACTATCTCATTCAAGGTCTCATACACAGAGGTCCGAAGTCTGGAATTGTTAGCATCGGCACGATCAGCCGCAGAAAGGAGTGTGGATATGATGTTGGGAAGGTATGGTATGAAGAGTGACGAATCAGATTCCGCATCTTCGAACCCCTGTGCAAGAAAATAAATGGCCCCACAAACTTTATCAGCGACATTGGGGGTATCTTTCATACTTTCCAGCAATACAGACATGATGCGAGCAATGTTAGCAGCAGTTATAACTGGATAAACACTATTTGGAGAATGCAAGATCTCAAAAATCCTAGCAAGAGTCCATGCTGTCGTGTCCTTCACATGGCTGTTCTGGTCTTTCATCGCATTGAGCAAGAAATCAAGTCCAGCATGCACTAATGGCGAGAGCTTTTCGACCGAAGGGCCTTCAAGAATAGACCCAAATGCAAAAGTGGCTGCCTCACGGCCACGCCAATCGTTCTTTGATATGTTACCCTCAACAAAAGGCATCACAAGGGGCACAATCGCATCCCCAACTGTGCTCGCAACGAGTCCAAGGCAGGTCCCACCAGCCATGGAAAGATTCCAGATCCCATCATCCTGGTCCTGATCCTCCTCCTGCTTCAACAGTGTCTCCAGCAACATCGGAACAAGCAAAGGAAGAGCCTTCTCAATAAAATGATAATGGAGCGAGGTTCCACCATCATCTCCGTCATACTCGTCTTGGATGTTGGTCTCTTCATCACAGATAGAGCTCCAGAACTCAATAGCCTGAAGAGCAACAGGCTCCTCATCTCCCTTCACAGCATTCGCCGTCAAAGTAAAAAGGGTCGGCATGTAAGGCTCTAGAAACTCATAGTACACAGAGGATATAGAAACGAGACACTCGAACGCCGCCTGCCTTATCTCCACCTCTTTTGATACAGCAGTCTCACAGAGAACCTTCATGATGAAATCCCTCTCCATCTCATTATCGAAGTTGACCTGAGCAAAACCAAGAGCATTATATAGTGCTCTAACAGCAGCAAGACGAACTTCAGAGCTGTGCTCAGACTGACTCATGCCCTGGACCACGGCAGTAAGGACAGCATTTACTTGGTCCTGCTCCAAGTCCTTCGCAACTATCTCCTCACAGACATACCCCAATGTCTCTAGGGTCGCTTGTTTCAGAGAAGCAGGCATGCCTGGCAGGGTCATGTTGGTCAGCAACTGTCCAATAAGATCCTGCCATTCCCGCCGCGGGATCTCGATTGACGCAACCTTTGCGATGACTTGCGATGAGGAGTGCCTCGCCTCAGATACAGTAGAACCAAGTGTCCGTAATAGAGATTCCTTGATCTGGGCCTTGACAGATGGATCAACATTGACCCACCGCTGAGTCAGCTCCTCTTTCCTGATGGAGTCTTTTGCATCTAAGGAATTCTTGAGGATGATGCCTGCGAGTCTACGGGATACAGGAGGTTTTTGGTCATGGGATAACTCGACCGATAGGGAGAGGAGAAATTGGGGGAGACTTTGTTCCTGAAACTGCTTCAGGGTCCCCTCTGCAGCAGCCCGGACATGCCCTTCAGGAGACTGGGCAGCTAGCAGGACCTGGGTAATCTCCATTGCCATATCTTTGGGCATGACAAAAAAATACATGAAACCAAATAACAGTTACTAAAATTAGCAACATATATGACATGTACAGGGTACATCCAATAACAAAACAAATAATTATTACTAATCGGGTTCAATTTCATTTCAGGTAGATAAAAAGCTAAATGCATGTTAGGGAAAAAGTCTGTAGAACTAGTTCGCTGAATACACAGTTTTCATCAGGTTTGGTTGAGCAAAAGTTCATGACAAGGAATTCCAAAGATGTTTTGGGAACACTGCCTTTCCATTTTTCACCTCAAATCTATGAGCCACAGAAATATCCTTTGCGTTCTCTAATGTTTCAAATAACAAAAATATGGAAATGAGGATATTCCTTTTGTGTTGCTGAACAGTTGAAAACACAAACTTATTTCCCACTGAGAACTTTCTTTTCATTTGCCACGGAAAACTCATTTTTCCTCACAGGCAGGCTTATTGATTTCTAATTTCCCACAATGCTTCCTGGACTTGTGTATTAGTCCTAACAGCAATCGCGTGGGGCATAAATAAAAAAGGCATTACTGAATTACTCCCAAATGCAGTGACACAACGTATCCAGTAAAAAGATCGAAGATGATAAAATAAGGCGCTAAAGTTCCATTTCACAAAATTAACAGATAGTTCCACACTTCCACCTAATGAGCATTAAAAAAAAATCTTATGAAATCCTACATTCCTACGCACCAGGGGATAGGGGAGTTAGTAAGCAACTGATGCTTTGGTGAGGAGGTTGTGGGTCCCCCCTCCCCCACCCCCAGTTACCTAGGAGTGTGTAGGGAACCTTCCGGGTGGTCAATGCGCATTTCCGGAGGGATTAGTCCAAGCCCAAAGTAGGTCCATTGCCTGAAAGGTTTTGGGACACGCGCGATGTCAAAAACAAAAACAATCTCAGGAAATCCTTCCACTCAACTTCGTAGAAGTTAAATAAGCCTCAATGGATGTGTTTCGATGTTCGTTAGAATCAGGATATTATGTGGTTTTACATGAATTAAGCTGGGTGTATGTGTGTCCTATGAAAATCCACATGCCCTAAAATAGTAAAATACAGGAAAGTTTAAACATAACTGTTAATCTTCAATTTCATGAGTTTTTGACCTAAGATACTTTGAACACAAGATTCTTACTCCAACTACCAAATGCATCCTCAAGCCTCTGAATTTCACTTTCAAATCTCTCTTCAGACTATAAAACATCCAAATGCAGTAAAAGTCCAACAATATTTGGGGAAAAGAAACCCAAACATATTCAGACAACTGAAATGCAACATACAAACAGGTGGTGCGCGAAATCTTAGCCCTAAAGAGCCGAGTGGTCGGGCTCAAATTAATTGTCCTCCAACATTATTCATAAAATCCACAAGCAAACCACACAGAGGAGTGCATGGATTAGCAAGGAGAACAAAGCAAAAAACCCTAACGACAGAGCCCCAATGAAATTGAAAAGAAATAAAGGGGGAAAACGAAGAAAAAAAAGTTGCACCGAAAATCAATTGAAGGGGAGTAGAGAAATTTACGATACCTATTCAGTTCAGAATTAAACATAGAGGGAAAATTTAATAGACCAGGAGCAGATGAAGGACCAAAACCCTAACTTTTAGCAAAATGATAAAATCCAAAACCCTAGCAGATAAATCCGATGAAATAGCACGAATACGGATGAGCTGCACTGCAGATCTGCAAGTATTCGACAGAAATCTAGGTCAAAGTTCGTGCGCCATACCTAGGGTTTCTTGATCCGCGGAGCACTCCGATTCCTCGGCCTCCCACTCCGCCGCCGGCGAATCGAAGGAGGAGGCGGCTTAGGGTTTCTCTCTCGGTCGAGTAGCCGGCTCGATCGGAGTAACGAAGGGTGGATTTGCTTCGATGGGTGCGGGGGTTTGCGATTTATATAGCGGCTTCGCTTTTTCGAATTGATTCGATAAGCGGGAGTCTTGTCATGTGCTGCCCGAACTAAAAACCCTAATTTTTGAAATGTATCTCGTCGCACGTGGAGCGGGCAACCCCTCGTGCGGGGAGTTGTGTGCCCTAATCTTCCGTGAAAGCTAATTTCTTATTTCTTTTACCAACGGGCTGTACTTTCTGAAAATAAAAAAAAAGGGGCTGTACTCTCTCTCTCTCTCTCTCTCTCTCTCTCTCTCTCTCTCTCTCTCTCTCTCTCTCTCTCTCTCTCTCTCTCTCTCTCTCTCTCTCTCTCTCTCTCTCTCTCTCTCTCTCTCTCTCTCTCTCTCTCTCTCTCCCTCCCCTTTCTGGAGGCAAGCGAATTTTCTCTCAAGATCATTGTTGCTTTGTTTACGAATGTAAATACTAATCATTGATGTTATTTTCATGAGTTCAACTGTTGAACCACGAATCGGCTCAAATTCAGGATCTAAAAACACGAAAATCAAAATCATCATAAACCCGATAAACCTTTGTTTATACAAAGGGTTTTAAAAACCCCTCTGTTTTTTTCTCATAAAAAAAATAAAAAATATAATAAAAAATATTTAACAATTTTGATAAATAAATAATAATAAAATAATTATGTTATGATATCATGATTCAACCACGGATTGATCCGACGGTTGAATCGATAACCCGTAACTCGGTCCTCTTTCCGATTCGATGAACAGTCTTAGGAAACATTGGCAATTATGCAGCCTTTCCAGTTTCAATCTTTGGATCTCTTTGAGACCATGCTCAACGCCCGGTCCTCTACCGCTAGCCGGTCCAAGAATAAAGAGGAAAAAAAAAACTTATTTCTTTTCAATTAGCAGTAATGCTAATTGGGATAATTGATGCAGCAACCGCATCAATTATCCCAATTAGTGGTCCTCATTCTTTTTTTTTTTTTTTTTGGTGCCAATTAGTGGTCCTCAAACTGGAGGAAACCTCTCATACCAAACAGCATTTTGATTTTCCCTCCAATTAGGTAGCGGTGGTGGGCTTCGCTCTTCAGCGCAAGCCCAGCCCATTCCATACTGATTATCTTTAATCCTCTGTTGAGTGATCACACATGCACAAACATATACACACACAAAAATAAATAAAAAATAAAAAAAGGAGTAAATTACACCTAGACACCCTGAAGTTGGATCGATTATCACTTACACCTACTCATGTTTGGAACCCTACCAATGCCCCCCTATAGTTTGAAAAACACATCATTTGTACCCCTCAGGTAGGGTTGGCAATTTCGGACCCGACACGAAGTTGCGGGTCTGGATCTGGGTTAAACGGGTTCGGGTCGTAAACGGGTCGACACGATAGACCCGTTTAATAAACGGGTCGGGCTGGGTTTAGGGTCTAGACACGAAAGACCCTGCAAGACCCGTTTAAAATTCAACGGGTCGTGTCTACCCGTAATCCGATACTGTAATATGGTGTACCAGCGGGTCTATCGGGTCAGGTCGGGTCGATTCAGACTGGGTCGGATCGGGTCAACTGAATAGACCCGTGTGGTAAAGGGGTCTAACGGGTCTCATCGGGTCTACCTGTTTATAAATGGGTCGGGGTACGGGTTTAGGATCTAGTCACGATTAGTTAAACGGGTCGGGTCCGGATCTAGGGGTTTTGGACACGACCCGAAACCAGACACGACACGAACCCAACATGGCCCGACCGTTGCCACCCCTACCCTCAGGGGGTCTGTGTAATTTACCCAAAAAAAAATATATCAATATGGTCCAGAGCAACTGATTTGCCTTGACGCTTCCAGAAGAGTGGGAACCTGGCAGTACCGCATAATAAACATAGGCAGCGGAAGTCAGCAACTGTAGTTGTGCTCCGGCCATGCCTGCATATGTGTCAGCATCGGGAGGAGCTGCCCCCATCATTCGCCGGTGACTCGGCCGGCCGTATGTCGTCAGCTTTGTAACTGTGTCTGGTGCCTCGCGCACGCTACCCAGATCGGTCAGTTAAGAAGACGGGGACCGAACAATTCAATGTACTATGCTATAGCCATCGGGCGATTTCTATATAAATGAATACATTTTTCATATCAATCTGTGTTTACAATTAATCTGTTGCAGTATTTAGATCTCCAAAACAACAAATACAAATCAAGATAAACCGCCGATCTTTCACTACTTACTGCTGACAAGGGATTCATAAATCTTTTCAAGAATAACAGAAAGAAAAAAAATTGCCACCTCCCTCTATTCTCATCTCCAAAAAAATTGTCAACATATATGTTTCACCAAAAAAACATAGAAATACATTTATGACGGAAAAATACATCGTGTGAGCCTCTGATCGTTCATATCTGCTGACAGCAGTTCCGTCACATCATGTACACATCTTTACAGAGTCCGTCCTCCAATGAGTGCAGCCTAACGGCTTCGGCCATAAACAAAATTCCATAACCGGTGTATATATATACACGACTCTCATTTCGCCCTCTTGAATTTTCTTTCGGTGCTTGTAGGCCTTGCTAACCTGAGATGCACCTAAGACCTGTTCGCTCGAATCCGGAACCGGAGCAGCAGAAAACAAGGATCCGCACGCTTCACTTACTCGGCTGTTGATCAGCCCGTCCACGAGCTTTGTTATAGAGATCGAGGGTATCGATGTGGCCTGGATCGAGGCAGAGCGCGGCCTCACAGTCCCGCAGGGTGGCCGCTGTGTCACCCATCGAGTCGTAGAACGCGGCACGCAGGTGAAGGAGCTGAAGGTCTGGCTTGAAGGCAATCGCCCTTGAGAGCTCCGTGATCGCCTCCTCTTCCTTGTGATCATCCATCAGAACTGGAAGGAAAGAATTTTGGGAATCGTCAGTAGGTTTCATACAAATGAAATTATGAATCAAGATGACCAACATCAAACTAGACACAGGCATTTCATGTAAAGAACCAAATAATGATTTTTTCTTTAAAAGATGTCTACTAATCACACAAGAAGCCAACAACTTGCATGCAATTCGCCCACAGCTATGATGCCATGTTTAAGATATCATCACAAGTCAGCCCATTACATGCACATGTTTCTCAACACCAAATGAATCAAACAAGATCTATTTTACAATTTGACAATTTAGAATATGTGAATTAATTCATGTGAGTATATACTGAGCATATGGGATAAACCAATGACGAGGACAATTTATATAATAGCAACTTGATTGGGTATCTTGAAGGTGGGGTTTGTACCTTTCTAATTGGGTGCGATCATACAAGCACTAAAGCACCAGATCCCATCAAAACTCCAGGGTTATGCATGCTTGGGCGAGAGTAGTCCTAGGATGGATGAACTCCGTAAGTCCTTGTCTTGCAACCCTTTTGCCCCCTAAACATATATGGATTGTGAAGAAGGATTCATGAAGCTACAAATTGATGGGACATGGCTTGATGGTTATGGTTTATGGTTATGGTTATCCCAAAGAAAAGGTATCAACAGCGCACTTATTTTGGGTATTTGGGTTGTTAGATGGAAACTTTTAAAACAATGGAAGATATATGAGATAAATGAAAACAAGAATGGCTTTAGGCATAATTGGTTAGCCAGAAAAATAAAATAAGTGCAGGCGTGAGTAATAGCCAACTGGCGAAGGATGCTATGGAAGAATATAATATCACACATCTCAAATGGGATTAATGCGCAGATTGGAATATTGTTCACAACATTAGAATATACCACGTTACTTAGTTTCCCATATTAGGAGTGAACCACGGAAGTAAAGTCCTGGTAAACGTAACAATATCAGATTGGTAGCGCATCAAGAAATAGAACAAGAGATTATCAACAGAGCACATATAATGAAAGAATCAACTCATGGAAGGCATGAGGGATGGACCACAAGTTACCTGTTCCAAGCTGTCCATGGCAGGACATTAGCATGGATTTCATGCTAGCTTTTCAAAAAACATTCAGGAAGCACGATCCAATGTTTGTAGTGGTTGACAGTTTCTAAAAAATGGCAGACTTCCTACAGGTTTCAAAACTTTCGACGCCTCTCGAATTGCTTATATATGTTTTGATGAGGTTGTCCGGCTACACAGCCTTCCCAAGACAATTGTGCCCGTCAAAGACATTAAGTTCATGAGTTACTTCTGAAGGAATCTGGGGCACAAATTTGGGACCGATCTGAAATTTTCTACCACCTACCACCCTTAACCAGATAGTCGAACCTGCATGCCAACGGGATTTTTAGGTTTCTTGGTAGGTCCCCATATTGCCAAGTTGTGTTGGTTAGGTTTTCAACACCAGTCTCAAATGAGTGATACCTTGCTGCTAGTCGGTCGAAAGATTTTATCAATATTTTCATGAAACCTCTCTGATGTGATCCGACTTGGGCCCAAGCCCGTTGGCCCACCAGAAGGCCCATCCTAACCTTCCATGGATGGATAAGGCAGGATATCTCTTATGATATATTTTAAATTTAAGATCTTTATTTTAGGCAAGTTACTTATTGGCTTTTAAATTTGTTGCCATTTTTATCTTTCTTTTAGCCTATTTAAAGGCCCCCATTGTAACCATTGGAGACAGATTATGATGAATGAAAATTGATGGTGGATGCCTTCGTTGGCTCATGGATTTGAGTCCCCACCTCGTATCCTGATGGATTTCAGGTCCCCTCTCATCTAAGTTTCTAGTCTTTTCTTCTCTGTCACAGTTCTTACCCCCTCCGCCACTTCCTCTCGGTGATTCTGTATCACTAGTTATCTTTTTACAAAGAAAATACCAAAAATATTACATCGCCTTCATCAACCGCTCTTGGACGACGCGCGCCTGCATCAAGTTGGTATCAGAGCTTCGGGCTTCGTGGCGTTCCTGCACCACGAACGATCTTTGCTTCGATCGCCGTCGTCCATCGTTATCGTCGTCGTTCCGTCGTCACCATCCTCTCCGAGTCGTCATCTTCTTCTGGTACGTCGCCCTACAATCCCAACAAAAAAAAAAAAAAGAAGAAGAGGAAACCCCCTTCAACCGAACCCCTCTCCTTTGCCGCCCGCCCGTCCACCGCAAGCCGCCCCTTCCTCCCGCTCCACCCGCTAAACCGCATCTCTTGTTCCGTGCTCCCGCGCACCCCGCAGCCAAAAAAAAAAACCCCAAACAGATCTGCCGCAGATCTGTGAAGAAAAAAAAAAAAGGAAAGAAAGAATAGAAGGAAAGAAGAAAAGGGAAGAAAAGGAAAGAAAAGAATAGAAGGAAAGAAGAAAAGGGAAGAAAAGGAAAGAAAAGAAGAAGGAAAGAAGAAGAAAAAAAAAAAAAAAGGGAAAGAAAGACATACCTACGGTGCAGCCATTGTTGTGCTGTTTGCTGCAGCTGCTGCCGCCCCTTGTGCCCTTTTCCTCTTCCATATTTGCAAACAAGTGCCCCCCAAACAAACCCTAAACCGAAAACCCCTTTGTCCCTTTCTCTTCTTCCAATTCACTCCTTCACCACAGCCCTTAGATCCTCATCCTACAGTCCTCAAATCCCCACCCTTTCTAGTTGCTATTTTGCACTTAAGTGCTGAACCCGAGTTGAATTCGGATCCAACCCGTTTACAAATCAGACCCGCCAACTTCAATTGGACATATCTCTTTCATTTCTAGTCCGTTTTTTGCGTGCGACCTATCAAATCGAAGGGTTTTTCGAGCTCTACGCATCTATACCATCAGCAGAAATTTTTGGCGAGGCAGTAATTATAGATTTTCAGATTTACCCCTGGACCACTCTTCTACCATTGTGGCATGGATACCAAAGTGCAAGGGTTGATTCGTTGTCATCAAGGGGAACAACTCCGTCTATGAGTATACTTCAGCGTTCTATCGGCGCATGACTCGCTATGGTTTTTCAGAGAAAGATTTCTTGGCAGTGGTACTGTACGTTAGAGGACTTCGCTCCGACATAAATGGCCAGTTTTCACCTAGATCTTGGAGGGATCTGGACGAAGCCTATGAGATAGCTTGTGGGATTGAATGGGAGTTACAGCAAATGGACTCACCTCTAGCGGCCTCCACAGATGAGTCCCCACCTCCAGCACTTCCAGCAGAGCCTCCACCACCGACAGAGCTTCCTTCAGTTGTATCTTTGGTGGATCCATCACCTCCAGTACCACCACCAGTAGATGAGCTCCCCCTTCCAGAGGATCTTCTGCCGCCCGCCATGCTACCCCCTACTGCGGATTCTTTCGAGGATGTCTCTCTAGCCGAGCTTCAACATGTTGATTTTCTTGGGCTGGACCGACTATTGGTGCCTACAGTGTTTGTTCAGCTCTACCTCCGTTCAGGTGAGCCGATGTTCGAGCTACAGCACCGATCTGATATTACTATCCGACTCAGTCGTCTACCCCAGCATCGCTTTGGTGTGTGTTTCCCGATCGATGACAGTGATACCTTCTCATGGGACCCCGGTGGTAACTTCGGTGTCATGAGGCATCATTTGTTGGGCCTCCACCATCAGTTCCTGACGACAGATACCACATCGGCAAAAACCTCGATGATGATTGCGCTTTACCGTATGAACTCGAGGGCGAGTTCTTCGCAGCGGAAGCGAATGATGTGATCCGACTTGGGCCCAAGCCTGTTGGCCCACCCGAAGGCCCATCCTAACCTACCATGGATGGATAAGGCAGGATATCTCTTATGATATATTTTAAATTTAAGATCTTTATTTTAGGCAAGTTACTTATTGGCTTTTAAATTTGTTGCCATTTTTATCTTTCTTTTAGCCTATTTAAAGGCCCCCATTGTAACCATTGGAGACAGATTATGATGAATGAAAATTGATGGCGGATGCCTTCGTTGGCTCATGGATTTGAGTCCCCACCTCGTATCCTGGTGGATTTCAGGTCCCCTCTCATCTAAGCTTCTAGTCTTTTCTTCTCTGTCACAGTTCTTACCCCCTCCGCCACTTCCTCTCGGTGATTCCGTACCACTAGTTATCTTTTTACAAAGAAAATACTAAAAATATTACATCGCCTTCATCAACCGCCCTTCGACGACGCGCGCCTGCATCACTCTCTAATTAGAATTGTGTTCCATAGTTGACCCCATGTTGATGGGTTACGACTTGGATAATGACTAGGAAGTTTTGAAATATGGCATATTTTATACATTGTTTGGTTCCCTTAATGCAACCAATGAAGTCAGTATTCATCCATAAGGTAGTACGATTGCATGCCGTGTTACAGCCATCACTTTTAAAATACTATTTGAGGTGCTATAATACATCTCTTCAACATGTAATACTATCTTACTATCCTCCACAAATGGCATAAGTTTTCAGTATCGTCCATTCAAATCCCACTACTAGAAAACTGAAGCAATAAAAATATGAATTTTTTAAAGAACTTTGCCTACAATGCATGAAATTTTGATTAGCACAATACCAAAATTCAAGAAATGTGGGTTATCTGAAACCATGCTTGCAATGATTAGTTTGTCGATGCTGTGAGGGTCCAGCGAAGATGTACATATGATAATTCAGTGGATCATTCAAAATTCAGGATATTGCCAACATGGGCTTAGCCTGGAGGTTGGCAACCCTCATGGGCCTCATCTCATACAGGAAGCCCTTGGTTCAAGTGAAGATGTACATATGATAATTCAACATGGGCTTAGCTTGAGGATTCAGTGAAGATGTACATATGATAATTCAATGGATCATTCAAAATTCAGGATATTGCCAACATGGGCTTAGCCTGGAGGTTGGCAACCCTCATCTCATAAAGGAAGCCCTTGGTTCAAGTCCCGAAGTTAAAATGATTTGAACCTAAGGTCAAAGGGTTATCTACACCCACTCAAGTCGTACACATACAATGTGAAATGACTTAAGTGGCTTGGAATTATCAGCAAAAATAAGTTAGGATATCATAAGAGCACCATAGGTACAACATGAGAATAAAATGGCTTTGATGGTGACAAGAGCTGTGCCAATGGTAGTTATTCAATGACCTACACGAGATAGTTTGATATTCATATGCTCTGATCACCACTCATCATATTTGTTTAAATAGGAGAAGAACCCAACATGTACACTTTAAGTGCAAGAAGGGTCAATTGGTTTGTGCATATGTCCGACAAGACGATGAGGAGCTGTGCAAACGGATTACGAGGATGATGCCAAGGAATTAAGATATGGATTCTAGCGGTGGCACATTCAAGTGTTGCGGTTCAAGAGGCACTACTTATTCATCATGTTTCCAAACAAAGATTGTAGTCAAATTGAAGGGGCCATGAGATATTCAAGACCAAAGACTCCGTTGTTGCTATCTATATCCTAATCATAATGGAGGTGCTCCGTCAAACTAGCCTCACAAAGGTTCACTTAAAAGTTGGGTATGAAAAAAATGAGGAAGGCTAAGACACACTCAATTACTTCACTTGGGAGAAAGCATGTAACTATGATGTACAACAGATCCTTACAATGAATTTTAGCTAGTGCTTGGTGGGAAAGCAAGTTTGCTAGCAAGTTTGGTGCTAGCTGGTGCATATGACCCCATCCCAACTTATTGTTACTAGACCATGAATAAAGAACAAAGGAGGTGCTCATGACTTGGGAAGAAACATCTACACCTTCATCATCGTGTATCTAAGAAAACAAAACTCCAAGTCCATGCGTCCTTTTATAAAAAGGGTCAATTTGGCGGGGAACAAATTCCTTTCAAAGAAAAACAAAATGATTCAAATCAAGTTGCACGCATAACAAGCTTTACGGAAAAAGATGTGGCTTCAAATGTTGAGCTTCTCGTTGATTTGACCAATTTATGTTTTGTTTCCATTTTCAAACTTGTAGTTAATCTTCACATAAAGAGGGGGAAAGGTTTACTTGTAAATGACATAAAGTGAAAGATATACCCCTCTTTCTTGTTTTTGATCTATTATCTTCCATGTTTCTCTATTCTTTACTTCTATGGCATGGTGCAGAGTCGAGAAGGGATTGCATAGGCGTAAGGATAGGATCTTTTCTAAGGGTTATATGAATTCGAAGCGAAAAAGGTCAATAAATGAATCTGCTAAAAATATTTCATTTGTCTCGTGGTGGTGGTTAGATTCCTTCACCAATTTATCAAGAGTAGTGATAGGGGAGTCCCATTATATATGCCCCATTAGCAAGTCCCATGATGTGACAACCATCCAACGGGTTAACTCTCACATGTGAAAAAGATAGCAAAGTTCAATTGGCTAAGTTGCCCTCAAAAGCAACCTCTATACATGGCAAGCATCAGCAAGCTGCAGCTCCCATATCTATCAGAATTTTTAAATAATATTTTTTCGGAGTTAGGTTTTCCACTTTAAAAAATCCATAACTTTTTATATACATATCGAAATTTTGTAAAATTTGTATTTTTGGAATCTACTCACAGAGCTCTACAAAACTAGACACATGTTTCCTATGAAATTTTAAGAAAAAAAAAGGATATAAGACTACCCTATAACTAAGTAACATTTATCCAATTAAGTGAAGTTTACTGATAGTTGTAAATAACTCAAATATGTCAATTTCAAAATCTTGGTTTCATGTAAACGGACTTAATGTCACTTTCAAAAGCAAATGTCACATAAACTGACTATTAAAAAATCAAGAAACACTTTATCGGACACAAACTGCCTAGGAAGCACCGATACGGATACGGGGATACGGATACAGGGATACGGATACGGGGATACGTGGATTTTTAAAAAACTAGGATACGCAGTACGGCGGGGATACGTTTGTAATTTTATATATATATATATATATATATATAATATTAATAATTAAATATAATAATTTTTGTGCTAGAATATGAATAGTAAATAGTTTGAAAACAATTGTACCTTCAATTCGTCCAGCAGAAGAACAACAATGTGGATTTCAGCCAGATTGTTAGGGTTTCGACTGAAATCGTCAAGCTTTCGGCGACTGAAACCCTAACAATCCGAGCGAATCTCACTCAAGGCTTTGGATTTTTAAAAATACCCTTCGATCATGCCTACAATCATGTGATTTGAAAAAAAAAACAGAAAAAGTAACTGCGCTTTCAATCCGTCCAGCAGAAGACCGACAAGGTGGGTTTCAGCCTAATTGTTAGGGTTTCGGCGGGTTTCGCCGAAACCCTAACAATCCGAGCGAAACTCACTCGAGGCTTTGGATTTAAAAAAAAAACTTCGATCATGCCTTCAATAATGTGATTTGAAAAAAAAAACCCAGAAAAGCAACTTTCCCCTTCAAATCCGTCCAGCAGAAGACCAGAAAGATGGGTTTCGGTCGAAATCGGCAAGGTTCGGCGGCCGAAACCCTAACAATCCGAGCGAAACTCAGTCCGTCCAGCACAAAAGAAAAAGAAAAGGAGAAGAAAAAAAAACCCGATCACTGGTCGTCGTCGCCTGGTCGGTGTGGTCGCCTTGTCGTCGCCTGGTCGGTGTGGTCGCTGCCTTGTCATCGTCACCTGGTTAGTGTGGTCGCCGCCTCGTCGTCGCCTGGTTGCTCCCCCTCTCTCGCTCTAAAACAAGGTCGGCCACAAGATCTCAGTCTGAGCGATCTAAGGTTAAGTTATAACCTAAAAAAAACCACAGCCATCTGTTACACCAGTTGACGTGGCATCCAATTAGTGCGATTCACCAGATGGGTTTGACCCATTATCACTTACACCCCCTCATGTTTAAAACCCTACAAATCCCCTCCTTCATTCTGAAAAATACACCATTTGCACCCCCTCCTGGTTCTGTTTTGGGTTTTCAAACTATAAGGGGTGTAAGTGATCATCAGTCATAATACAGGGGGTCTATATGTAATTTATCCTATATAATATATATGTATAATATTATATATTTAGACCCAATACGTATCCCCAACGTATCGGGCCGTATCCCCGACGTATCGAGCCGTATCCCCGGCGTATCGGGACGTATCCCCGACGTATCGAGCCATATCCCCAGCGTATCGGACCGTATCCCCGACGTATCGGGCCCGTATCCCCGCCGTATCGGATTTTTTTTTTTTTTTAATTCCGATACTTGGTAGCTGTATCGGATACGTATCCCGCCGTATCGGGCCGTATCGGAGTATCGGGAAGTATCCGATACGGGTACGGCACCTGTTTTGAAGTATCGGTGTATCCCAGCAAACTGCAGATAAAAGTGTCTCTTAATTTTACAATTGTTAATATACGTGACATTTGGTTTTAAAAAGTGATATTTAGTCAGTTGAGATGATAATTTGGTTTTGAATGTGACATTTTTTTTATTATTCGTAACTATCAGTACATGTTACTTAATTCGGTAAAATATCACTTAATTATCGGTCACTTGTATCTGGGTTTTTTTTTTCGGAATTTCATAATCATAATGGGTCTAGTTTTGTATAGCTCGATTAGTAGATTCCAAAAATAGAATTTTTTTAAAATTTCAATAAGTATATAAAAAGTCATAACCTTTTTGAAATGAAAAACACAACTACCAAAAAAACAGTCAGCTCATTCTTTAATCCTTTTAAAAATTCAAACAACACACTTGAGTTTATAAATGGGTTCAATAGAGGGGTAATATAGGCTTTTGTAATCAAGTATCTTTTTGGTATCTAACAAACGTTGTGCTGGATAAAGGCCACCAGTAGGGGTCTGCCAGGGGCTTATAAAACGGTGAGATACAAATCATTTTTCATTTATTAATGGTGAAATGCCATATTCCGATAAAGTTTCTTCCTCGAAGTGACATCTAGTTAAGGGGATATCCCCGGGTCTTCCCATATTTGAAGTTGACCATAAATATATGATTTCATGTTGCAAACCTTTATCTACTCAAACGTCAATTCAAAGGGGTGTTGAGGTTGGATCACAGTGTAAGTTATATGTTTTAAAGAAAAAACTAATTTCAAGCTTAATCACTCTCTTCGCTATGTTATGAATTTTAGATAGTCATGTTTCACCCTACAGTATTTGTATAAACCAAATCCTAAAGAAATTCCAAAATTAACTAGACTCGATCCTATTTGACTTAGACATCACTCACAACAACAAAAAGAAAAGATTGACGGTGGATGCAGAGGATCGAGAATGATCATGGGACACTTGAGGGACCAATAAGATGACTGCTCATTTCACAACTACTCCTATGATGTGAAAAATTCAAGAAGCCTTTATTCAGCATGTTTGGCTTTCTTTTCCTTTCCTTTCATTTCATCTTTAAGGGTTTTCTTTATTGTGGGACTCCTAATTTATTAATGTCACAATTGTTCCTCAAAATTTGCCATATATGGAGTTTCTATAGAAGAACTCCAATAAAATAGCAAAGAAAATTACTGACCTCACTTAGAGTCCCTGCATCAAAATGAAGTTTTAGTACAGGTGAAGTAAGACCCACATGAATACCCAATGAACTCTCCTTCCTATCTAATGCACCATATGCTTATGTGACCCCTTGGGAAGCCAAATTCCTAAAATAAATATGCTACTTTCTTCTTTTCCTAGAATTGATCGCATCTCTCTTTCTTCAATCGTAAGGGCCCTTTTATGGTCCATCTGGTAATAGGATGGCCCTGATAAGCATGTGTTTCTTTATTTTGATCTCCATGGTCTCTCTTAATCTCACCCATAGATCTAGTGGGTAGGATCCTGTTGAGAATCCAAAACTCGTCATTGCTCTAAGACCTATCGTACAATTACATGGGTCCATTGGCTGTGAAATGTGATAACTCGTCACAAAATTAAATTAAAGGAGAAAGAAAAATTTTCTTCTATCCTCTTCTTGTCTGCTTAATCTTTTCTTTTAGGCATGTATCGAGCCTCGTGGCTTGTAGATATCGTGTATATAAGGCTAAAAACACAGAATTTTCCTGGATCAAGTGCGGAAATCCAATTATTTTAGAGAAACATGGAAAGGATCTGGACCAGAACCTGCTGCACCTCTCGAATCAACATTAGAAGTACATCATCCATCTTGAAAGAAACATTTTCTTGGCAAGAAAATAAAATTTCAAAGAGGAACATCATAATTTTTAGGCGGTGGATTAACTTAAGACAGGATAACTGAGAACACTCCACACTATGAAGATAAGCATTGTAAAAATGAAACAAGGATGTCTGATAGAAACATAAACAGTTGGAGGATGTGGATGAAGAGAACCCGAGTACAAGTTGCCTTTATGGAATGTTAATCATCACATATAGGCTAATTTGATGGCTCATTGATGATTTAAACAGGTCCAAAAAGGCTCTAGATCCAACACCAAAGAAAAAAGGGACCGAGGCAATCCCCAAACAAGAGAGAATTTAATGCAAGCCTTTTACCTTCTGCAAGAAGTTCCCTAGGATTCACTGGGAACTTGATTGATTCTCTCCTCTCTCCAAAAAAATATCCCAGATAACAAGTAGGGCTTGGTTGTTCAGATTATGGTGAGGAAAAGGGTAAGCTTGATATATTAGTAAGAGAATCGATGGTACACTAAAATTGATAGAAGTTGTTGTAGACATCAGAGAAAGAGAGTATGATCACATATTTTGAAAATATTGCTGTTTCTTTGCATAGCAAGAATGGTATTTCACTATTTCCACTTCTATTAGGGACTCAAAAATAGATAGCCCAAGCCTGAAAATGTGAATTTAAGCAATATCTCAATTCCTACCTATGGTTTCTTTCCTTCTCTTTTATTTGAACACATACTGAATTGTGAAACTGAAACAAAGCTATATGAAGGAGTTCAAAATCAAATTACACAATTAGTAAACGTAAACAAAGGGTTTGAATATGAACTAACCTGCTGCTCTGTATCTATAAGGGTAGGTCCTTAGTGGATCCAACTTTGTCGCCATATTAAGGTCACTTTTTGCCATGTCGCGATCGCAGTATTCTGAACGTTTCTCATATGCTGATGCGTTATTTTTTGCTTTTTCAATCAGCTTCGTCATTTCATCATAAGCAGCTTTCTTTTGATGCTTAAGGTAATAAACACGTGCCAAACCCTGATGAGCACGCGTGTGCTTAATGCCAAGTGCCTTCGAGTAGCACTCTGCAGCTTCATCCAGCATATCACAATCCACATAAACACTTCCCATATTATTATGTGCCTAGCGAACAATGAACAGCATACCAATTAAAGAATAAATAGTGCTTCAACAAACAAGGAAAACAGTTATGAAGCAAGTTGTAACAAATACTTACTTGCCCTTTCCGAAGGTTATCAGAAGCACAATTATTAGCTTGTTCCAGCAATTGGATAACATAAGATGAAGATGGGCTATCCAGACTTGTATCTGCTAGAGCATATGCTTTAAGAAAAAATGCTTCGAATGACCTTTGGATAGCAATAGACTCCTCTGCTTTGGCTAATGCTTCTTCACGATGACCAGTGTCATATAAAATCCATCCTTCATAAACAAGCCTTTCATGTTCATGTGCTGAATGATTTCGAGCCAACCGCAAACAACGCATTGCAGCCTTTTGGCAATTTAACCTAAATATTAAAAAAATCATGGCATGATTTTGAAATGTTTTAGGTCAACAACTAATAGAATGTAGCTAGAAGGATTTACAAATATTTCCTTTCTTTGACCCTTTCTTGATTCCGAAGTTGTCATATATGCAATATTCCACATAAAGTTGTGACCTAAGTTAGTATTGAAGAAATGTGAACTGGAACAGAAAAATACGATGTGACATGGTTCATGGTTTTGCTAATTGTAATGATTCTACTTGCATGATTTTATCATATACCAGAATACTGAACTAACATTTTACAGATTGCTTTATGTGCTATAATCATGCAAGCAAATCTTTTTTACAGATTGCATTTTGTGTTATCCTCATACAGCGACAGGCAAGTCTTTACCTAAAAGGCCATTTTGTCAGTTGCAGAATCCAATTTCATAAGTGAAATCAAACAAGCAAATCTTACCTAAAATGGACTTGAATGAAGAAGATAAGAGCTAGAATTCTTTATCTTTGTAGAATGGTGTAAACCTATGCAAAAAAACCAGTATCCCCTGGATAAACTTCAACTTGTATATTCTGCGCTCGAACAAGCTTGTGGAAACAAAGCACATAATGATCAATCTGAATCAGATCGAAGATTGTTCGATGCCCTGAGAAGGACTGATATAGGTGGAAGTGTCAAGAACTTGGGGAAGGATGGGTAACTTTTTTTTAAAGAATTTGAATCTGTTATATGTTACATACTTGATACTTGATGGATGACAGGATTATATAATACTTCCGGGGGATGTGAAACTAGTATTTCGAGTTATAGTGGATCATATTCTTAAGGAAACGTCACTGCAAGAATGTAGGTTTGGAGTGGTTGATAGCTTATCTGAGAGCCCCACCTATAAAATGAAGGTCAAAGTGATCAAGGAGATCCTAAAATTGGGAAAGAGAATGCAGGTTTGGAGTGGCCCGTTGTGGTTGGCTGAAAGCTTAATCTGCCAGCATTTATATCCCCTTAAGATGTGAGGTCCTATTTCTCCTTACCCTTTTATTTAAGAGAAAACTAAAGGTAACCAAGTTCTATTAGATGAGTGAAAAAGTGATGCCCAACCATCAACAAGCCAACACACAAGCCCATTAGCTAAAGCACACAAAGTCCATTCGCTAAAGACAATTCAGGAGTTATAATGCCAAAAAGTATGGTAAGAGATTTCATGTTCTTCCGTATGAATTAATTTTTCATGCATTTTAAGTTTCACTATTTTTATTCAGCCACATAGATGAATGCAATTCACTATTTTATTTTAAATTTTTTGAAGAGGGCAATTCGCTATATCGAATCTTGTTTTTACCCTCTTTTCATATAGACGCCTTCCAGTTTAGAGGAACCTTAATAGTATTGCTCCCTAGTTTCACGAACCTAAATTGCGTACAGATTTCCCTTCCTGCCAACTAGCCTTTTATGTTTCTTGGCCTTCCCCCTGTCTTGCCCTAGTTGCCTTGACCAGCTTTCGACTCCAACCTTAAAGGGGTGACGTTAGTTTGACAGCCAAATTTATAGTCAATCTCCCCTATAGTTGACCATATCTTGATGTAATAAGACTTTTGATGATGATGATTTTAACGGCAATTAAATACCATATCAAATCAAGTGTTTTTGTTGTAGTCCGAAGGCCTTAAAATTTTGAAATCTTACTTAATGCCTAGGTATTTCATGAGTCATAATACCTATAACTCTACAAGTCCTTCGTTGTTATTTTGATTGATGGATGAATTGATGAATTGCTATGGATATGAATTAGGTTGTGGAGAATTCGACAAACTGATCGGTCCTCCTATTCTCACAGAAGTTCTGCATAATCCTCTTCGATTCATAACTAGAGTAGCATGATCGTGATCCTATTGCATCAAAAGAGGAGGCTACACATCTGAAAAGGAGTGCATAGAAGGTGGTAACAGAAGTCTTGCCTCAACAAAAGAAGTGATTGCCGGAATCGGAGACTGCTGTTCCAGGGCTCCTTCGCCAGCATCTGGTGCACCACGGCAAGAGACCCGATATCATCCACAGCAGACCACCTGTTGTAGAGGTGCATCCAGCAATCCGCCATATCCCACTGCTGCACCTGCTCCCGGAGCATCTCAACCTGCTGATCGCCATTCGCCTTCCCATGGAACATCATGTAATTGGGATCGAGAGTCATGATGGCCCTTATATCCTGCAGCGCCCTCTCGCAGTCCTCAAGAGCCAGGAAGAACCAGGCACGGAGCTCAAGGCAGTCGGTCGAGACCTTGAATCCGATGATCTTATTGATCTCCGCAATGGCCGCGCCGATCTTATCGTCCTCCATCAGCGCAACCGCCCTGTACTTGTACGGGTAGGAGAGGGTCGGATCCAGCTTGGTTGCCACACCCAAGTCCATCATCTTCTCCTTTCCGATGCAGTACAGTGACCTCTCCTGATACATCCAACCGGCTGGCTCGTAATCGGAGATGAGGCTGTTGGCCAGCTTGTACGCCGAGTACTTGTGCCCCCGCTTGAACTTTGCCCGAGCCACGCCTATGAGCGAGTACACATGCCCTTCCTCCGCAGCCTCCTGGAACCATCTCTGCGCATCCTTAAACTCGCCTCGCTCGAGCATGACGCATCCCAATAGGTGGAAAGCCAGCTGCCGCTGCCAACCAGGGGCGGCGCACTCACCCAGTCTCTCGAGCAACATCACCGTGGTGTTCGACGTCATGTCCTCCTCCATGGTCACCTGGCTGAGGAAGTAGTAGAGCGAGAAGGACGTGTGCCCGGCTCCAGCCAGCCTATCCCTGCCCTCCGGGCTGCAGAGCAGGGTGGTGATCTCCGGGTTGTGGAGGGATCTCGGGAGCTCACGCAGGAATATTTGCAAGCAGGCGGCGACCAGGAGGTATGCGGTCTCCTCAAGGCCGTGCTCGACGAGGAGGAGGGCGTCGTCCGTGCTGCGGACGAGGGCAGCGAGCTTGGCATCGCAGGCGGCCTTGAGCCCCTCGCAGCAGAACTTGTTGGCGAAGGCAAGGAGCTCAAGGACGGTGTCGGGTGGGAAGTCGTCGAGCCGTCCAGTGCGGCTGAAGACGTCGACCGCCCGCATGCCGCGGGCGGAGATGCCGTTATGGGTGAAGTTGATGCGCTCGCGGCGGGACTCGGCGAAGCCGCCGAAGAGCAGAGTGTGGAGGGGGTTCGAAAGGGCGGCGACGCTGCAGCGGATGCAGGGCACCTCCTCGTCGCCGATGCAGAACCAGACGTCGGCCTCGTCCTCCTCGTCCGGTGATCGGAGGGAGGAGGGGGGTATGGGGGGGCAGGGGCAGCGGCAGGGGCAGGGGTTATCGAGTGGGGAGGGGGAAAGGGCGGCGCGGGGGCACTCGAGGGAAGGGGAGGTGGAGGAGCAGGAGAGGGGGGAGGGAAGAGGGTCGAGCTCGTCCTCACGGCGCTCGAAGCGGAGCCACGCGGAGAGGACGACCTTGTGGTGAACGTCGGGGGCGTGGAGGCGGGCGGATCGGAGGGCGCGGCGGAGGAGCCTGGGATCGGATAGAAGGCGGAAGAGGGAGCACTGCTCGAGGTGGAGGTCGCAGAGGAGGTCGGCGGATGCGTCAGAGATGCGGCGGAAGGAGGAGGCGAGGGCGGAGATGGGATCGACGGGGCGGAGGAAAGGGTCGATTCGGGGATCGATGCTGTCCGGGGAGGGGGGGCCATAGGGGAGGAGGGAGTCGTGGACAAGGGAGGAGGCCGAGTGGGCGTGGTGGTGGTGGGGTTGGTGCTGCTGGCGATGCTGGATGGATTTGGATCGGAGAAGAGAGAAGGAGGGGCGGAGGTGGGGCCTTTCTCCGCCGCCGCCGGCGGAGGAGGAAGGGTTGAGGGCGTATACCTGGGTGCCCTTGCACCCATCGATCAGCTTCAGGCTCCTGATGCTCGTGAATAGATTGTTCTGCATCCTCTCTCTCTCTCTAATTTTTTTGAGGAAATCTCTCTCTACTTTCTCTCTCTCTCTTTCTTCTCCTCCGATTAAAACCAGAAATTCAACTAAATATCGGAGGAGCCTGCAAACACCACCGAGAAAGAGAAGAGAGAGAGAGAGAGGGTGGAGGAAGAAATTTGGAAGCGGGGTGGTGGCAATGCAGGCCAAAGGGCAGAAATTTTCTCCTTTTTTTTCTTTAAATTCTGTCCCTTAATTTTTTTTTTATTTTCTATTGGCTTTCTCTCTCCTTCCCCTCTCTCTCTCTCTCTCTCTCTCTCTCTCTCTCTCTCTCTCTCTACAAATCCCTCGTTTCAGTTAACGTTCCGTGGGACGAGGGGGCTCGGTCTCTCTCTCTCTCATCGACCATCCCCCCTGAGAGAAGAATGTACAGCCTTATGTAGGCAATGCTATGGTCACCCAGAAATGAAACCCAAATACCAGACTAGCTCAAGTCAGGGATATCACATGAGCCATTACACTGTTGACGTTGAGGGAGTCATGGACCCACGGCCACGCCACGACGGATTATGTTGCATGGGTCCACAACCATTCAAGGCACCTGGAGCATGGCACGTGGCGGCGGGAGGCTGGCTGGTGTGCGAGTCACAACACTATCTGGAGGTGGCGGGAGATCCTGCCCAGTCGTAGGGCCTCGCTTTCGTTGGCCCAGCAAAGGGAAGCCCAGCCTGTGCTTTAGTGGGCGGGGCTCACTAACGGAAATCCCTTTGTCTTCCTTTCCAAAGAGAAAGTGCAATTTATCCCGAAGTTTTTGTCCCGAGTGGTCAGCCCGATTGACGTGGCATCTGATCACCGCGGAAAAACTAGGTAGCCAACTAGTTTGCAACTTTTGGGTTGCCAATTTTCGGTGGCATCCCCCTAGAGCTCACAAAAATGTTTCAACCAATGTGGACCTGCCAGCACTCCACATCATGGATTTGGCAAACGAGTTGGCTATATTGCATTACTCATTATCATAGCATCACTTTGCTTGCCAGCTCGGATTGAATGCAATTCACTGGTCGGTACTGGGTGTGAGGGACGGCTATGATCAGGACATGTCAATCGGACTGACCATTGGGCCTAAATATTATTTTTCTTTCCAAAGTGGTATAGTATTGATGACGATGATGATGATGGGACATCAGCACCTGTGTTCAGCTCGAAACCATTTTCATCCCATACGGGTAACGAACACTCCAAGAGGAGGAGACCGTGGTCACATGATGTTGCATTGATGTTGTTGTCTGCCAGCAACCCTGCAACCCATTACTGTAGCTGTGACCGTCGGTGCGTCGCCCAAACCGTTGTATCCATGCTGTCAGGGTCTGGATTGTGTGAGATGTAGAGTTCTTGCCTACTCCGATCCATTTGGTGTTGGTGTTGGTGTTGGAGTTAGTTAATTGGGCTGTGCATCCATCCCAATGCTCCGATGGACCAAATCCAACAATCTCTCCGTCCATACCATGAAGTAGGAAAACAAACTATATCTAATCTAATGGTATAATGCCAAACCCGAAGCCTCCAAAGGATGTTCTGCCATGTGACATTAATTGACATAGGAAGAGGGCCGGCGTCGCCCCTCTTCCTCTTCCTTCATCTTCCATTCCGGCCACATCTAGGGTTCCCGCGAAAGGTGAGGAGGAACCTCTCTCTCTCTCTCTCTCTCTCTCTCTCTCTCTCTCTCTCTCTCTCTCTCTCTCTCTCTCTCTCTCTCTCTCTCTCTCTCTCTCTCTCTCTCTCTCTCTCATTTTTTTTCTTTCTTTTGGTATTTAAGCATATCCATCGGTATGAGGATGAGATTCAATTCAAATATGCATCCCTTTTCTTCATCTCCTTACCCTTTCCTTCTTCCTCCTCTGACTCTTCTTTCACAGCAAGACACTGGGGATGTCGACATTGCAATCGTTGCAACCAACACAAGTCTCCTCCTCCTCTTCACCTTCAGTCATGTAACCTCATTCTTCTTTCCTTAATTTTCTTCTTTTCTTCCTACTTTCCCTTTCCTTCTCTCTCATCTGATCATCATGTTTCTCTTCTTTCGCAGAGAGCCAGGAGCACCCGGCACTGAGGTCGCCATCGCCGTCGGTCGGATCCAACACCGGCCTCCTCCTCGATCAAGTAATCACAAAACTGATTTTTGATGTCAGCTCCACATTAAAATGATTTATGATTCCTTTCATCACACCAGCATGTTAGCTCCACGTTAAATGGATCATGGATCATTGTAATATTCATGGATTTTGTTGTTATTTATTTTTTTTTGTTAAGTTTTCGGTTTGTGTAAGGTCGCCCATGGGGCCTAATCTACCTACCTAGAAATACAAGCTGTTCGAATTTTGAAAATTTTCCACGAAAATAAAATTCATGTAATCTTTAGTTCTTTTGATTTCTAGGGAAATAAAATTCTTAAAAAATGGTGGATGAATTAGATTTTCAAATATCTGCATTGGAGTAAATGATTCGAGAGATTGTACGTTTGGGAGTATTTGATTTACTTCATTAACCCAATCTCCTCTCTCCTTTTTCGCAGTAGCAAGCCCTCGCGGCCACAGGCCACCCTCACAACTAACTAGGGGTGGCATTGGGTCGGGTCGGGTCGGGTCGGGTTGAAACATAGGTATAAGGGCAAAACATCAAACCCGAACCTAACCCGTTTAATAAACGGGTCAAAAACTTAAACCCAAACCCGACCCATCTAATAAACGGGTTGACCCGACCTGACCCGTTTAACCAGTTTACTAAACGGGTCAGGTCATGTTGGGTCGGGTTGGGTCAACAAAACCCATGTAAACCTGCCGGGTTGGGTCAAGACTCAAGACAAGTCGGATTGGGTCGGGTTTGATAGGGTCGGGTCGGGTTGGATCGGGTCGGGTCTGGTCATGTTGACACGACCCATTTGGTAAACAGGTCAAGTCGGGTCAATCGGGTTATAAGTACAAACCCGAACCCGACCCATTAAATAAACAGGTCAATCGGATTATGACCCAAACCCGTTTACGCCAAACCCAAACCCACTAACTTCGGATTGGGTTGGCAGGTCGGGTCAAGGATTGCCACCCCTACAACCAACGTCGACCATTGCGTGACCTTCACGATGCCATTCCGACTTCCTCCGGCGATCGGGTAAGCTCTCTGCTCCCCAGCTCTCTCCTCTTTTGATATGGATTTGCAAAGGTGTAGTGAGGACATGCTAGATGTAATCACAACATTGAGCGTAGATCAGAATTGTTGCTACACCTTGGCAAAGCAACTTATGCTTTGGTGATGAGGTTGTGGGTTCAACTCTTCCTCCCCTCGATTTACCCAGGAGTGAAGTGGGAATTGCCGAATAGGTCGGGCTTCACTCCCGGAGGGATTAGTCCGAGCCTGAAGTGGGCCATTGCCCGAAAGGTTCCGGGACACCCGCCGATGTCAAAAAAAAAAAAGAAGAAGAAGAAAGAATTGTTGCTATGACCAAATGTCACAACTTCAACTGGACATTATAACCTCTTTTGTATCGAAATACTTCTCTTAACATAAACCTAAATGTCGCAGTTCTTAGCATCTATACTCTTGATGAATATGCAAAGTTTCTTTACTCGAAATCTTTAGTTAGAAAATAATTCTTTACCTCTAAAGAAAAGGGCAACTTATGTTGAGATTGTGTCAATGACATATTTACTCCATATTGCATCAAATTGTTTCAGTTTGAATGATAGAATTGATATTACCTTTTTTTTTTACATCGGGGTATTACAGGGAGGTGCTTACGGATATTGGTGCGGATCGTCGACGAGCACGATGGCAGCAGGGACGGCTGCGGGCACACCTGCAATTTAGCACGGTGCGGTGGCTATCGACAAACGGCGAAAAAAATTGCAACGACGGTCATGGTGGTGGCGGACTCAGCCGCGGGCACACCTGCGGTGCAGAAGAGGTTAATTCGAGCATTGGCTGATGGGCAAAAACTTGGGAGTGATGGGCGTGGGCAGTTGCAGAGCGAATCAAGGGCCGTGATTTACGGCGGGGTCGTTGACGGACGATGGTAGAAACTCCCATGATCATGATTGTAGCTGGGAGAGCGGTAGCACATGCACAGTGTTCGGTGAAAAATATGGGTGCAGGTGGAAGAGCGGTAGCACATGCATGCCGAGACAACTAGGGTGTCCCAGACTTTGTATTCGACTAGCAAGGTTGTCTCTTTGGGCTGAGACAGTATCGATGTCTCGGGCTTTGTCAGGTGCAGAGGTGGCAAAGCCTACCTCGGACTTTGCCTTTGACTGTCAAGGTTGTCTCCTTGAGCCAAGACGATACCAACTTCTCGGGCTTTGTCAGGTACCGAGGTGGCGAAGCCTGCCTCGGAGTTTGTCTTTGATTGCCAAGGCTGTCTCATTAGGCCGAGACGATATCGATGTCTCGGGCTTAATTTGTCAGGTGCCGAGGTGGCGAAGCCTACCTCGGACTTTATCTTCGAATGTCAAGGTTGTCTCCTTTGGTCGAGACAATATCGACGTCTCGGGCTTTGTCAGGTGCCGAGGCAACAAAGCCTTCCTTGGACTTTGTCTTTAATTGCCAAGGCTGTCTCCTTGGACCGAGACGAAGTTAACTTCTCAAGCTTTGGCAGGTGGCAAGGCGACAAAGCCTGCCTCGGACTTTGTCTTCGAATATCAAGGCTGTCTCCTTAGGCCAAGACGATGTCGATGTCTCGAGCTTTATCAGGTGCCGACACGGCGAACCCTATCTCGGACTTTGTCTTCAAATGCCAAGGTTGTCTCCTTGGGCCAAGACAATATCGATGTCTTGGGCTTTGTCAGGTGTTGAGGCAGCAAAGTCTGCCTCGGACTTTGTCTTCGACTGCCAAGGCTGTCTCCTTGGGCCAAGACGATATCAACATCTCAGGCTTTGGCAGGTGTCAAGGCGGTGAAGCATACCTCGAACTTTGTCTTCGAATGCCAAGGTTATCTCCATTGGCCGAGATAGTATTGACATCTCGGGTTTTGTCATATACCGAGGCGGCGAAGCCTGCCTCGGACTTTGTTTTTGATTGCCAAGGTTGTCTCCTTGGGTTGAAATGATATTGATATCTCAGGCTTTGTCAGGTGTCGAGGTGGCGAAGCCCGCCTCGGACATTGTCTTCGAATGCCAAGGCTATCTCCTTAGGCCGAAACAGTGTCGACGTCTCAGACTTTGTTTGGTGCCAAGGCGGCAAAGCCAACCTCAGACTTTGTCTTCGAATGCCAAGGCTGTCTCCTTGGGCTGAGACAATGTCGACGTCTCGGGCTTTGTCAGGTGCCGAGGCGGCATAGCCTACCTCGGACTTTGTCTTTGAATGCCAAGGCTGTCTCCTTGGACTTATTGAATGATGAAGGTTAGAAATCGCAATACTCAGTGTAGCGCTTTTGTATTGGTTGGACTTTAGGTGAGGTGTCGTTTCGATCGAACCTACATCTTGGCACATAGCTTTGTACTATTGCAGGTTAGTTGGTCGTGTTGCAATCCGAACCGAGCTAACTATGGTGAGACATGTAAGCATGTGTCCTTACGTGACAACAGGAACATGTGCAACGCCAAAGATTTAGAATATTTAGCATAGTATCTTTATATCAGTTGGACTTAGGCGAAGCGCCGTTTCAGTTGAACCTACGTCTAGGGCACGTAGCCTTGTACTGTTGCAGGTTAGTTGGTCGTGTCGTAATCCAAACCGAACTAATTGTGTTGAGGCATGAGAGTATGTGTCTTTACGTGACAACGGGAGTATGTGCAGGGCCAAAGATTTGGAGTACTCAGTGTGATACCTTTGTAGCAGTTGGACTTAGGCAAATCACCGTTTCAGTCGAACCTACATCTAGGATACGTAGCTTTGTATTATTGCAGGTTAGTCGGTCGTGTCACAACCCGAAGCAAACTAATTGTGGCGAGGCACGGGAGCATGTGTCTTTATGTGACAACAGGAGCATGTGCAATGCCAAAGATTCGGGTACTCAGCGTAATGCCTTTATATTGGTTGTACTTAGGTGAAGCGTTATTTTAGTCGAACCTACGTCTGAGGCATGTAGCTTTGTACTGTTACAGGTTAGCCAGTTGTATTACAACCCGAACCGAACTAACTGTAGCTATGAATGCTGGTTGATCGTGGGGAGATACTGTGTGATCAAATTAGTCTTGTTTTCGGTTGGTCGAGGCAAGGCTCTTACCGACCCAACCAGTTGTGGGGTACATAGTAGATGCCTTTGAATGCTGGTTGATCGTGAGGAGACCATGTGCGATCAAACCAACGAAGGGGCACAAAGCTTGTACCTTTGCATTTGCTAGATGATCATGGAGAGACCCTGTGCGATAAAATTAGTTTTGTCTTCGGGTGCCAAGGCTGTCTCCTTAGGCTTATTGCTTGAGTGCTGAGGCGACAGTACCTGCCTCGGACTTTGTCTTCGAGGGTTGGTTATTGTGTGGGAAATTTTTGTACTGTCTTGATCAGAGACCTTACTTCATATGTCTTGATTGAATTGTATGGTTTAAAAAGATAAAGATTAGAATATATAGAGACAGACGACACATAGAGTTGTTGTCGAAGTTTGGCCTTGTGACCTACGTCTCCAGACGAGAGGTGCCACCTGATCTCCACTATAATATGAGTAAATGAGGGAAGAGCGTTCTCTCAACAGGCCTATAGAAGCTTCTAACAGTGGGGTTGCACGAAGCAACTAAAAGAGTGCAAGAAGAAGAGTAGAGAGTTCGATCTGGCTCTGGCTCTGGAATCCCCTCTTCCTCTGATCGGATGACCAACCAATCAACATCTTTTTTCTGAATGTCATGAGGGTCCTTTTAGAGCTGAAGCTTGTGTTAATATGGCAGTGATGACGTGGCAGTGCTGAGGTGGCACTGATCTGAACCTGGGCTTGCCTATTTGGGCCGTTGTACGGGCCCATGTGGGTATGGTTAGGTCCTGTACAAGTTTTGCACCCACAGTTACCCTCTCCCAGCCCCTCCCAGTCAGGTCAGGGTTCTGTGGGTCGGCTAGGATCTTCGGGTGCAAAAAAGTTCATGTTGCGCCATTGACTCGAGTTCGGACAGTCCTTGGTGCTGTGGGGTCGGTAGACTCGAGCTACCAAAGCTACCAGTTCAGTCGTGGGTCGAAGTGGTAGACTTCTCGGAGTTAGTTTTTCCGGTTGAATCCTTCTGGGCTTCAGTATGCCGGGCTTTGGAATGCGCATTCCAGACTTAGTTTTTCTGGCTGAATCCTTCCGGGCTTCGGTGCATCGGGTTTCGAGATGCGCGTTCCAGACTTAGTTTTTTTAATTGAATCCTTCCGGACTTTGGTGTGTCGGGCTTCGGGATGCACGTTCCAGACTTAGTTTTTCTGGTTGAATCCTTCCAGGCTTCGGTGTGCTGGACATCGGGATATGCGTTCCAGACTTTGTTTTTCCAGCTAAATCCTTTCGGGCTTCGGGATGCGCGTTCCAGACTTATTTTCTTTAGCTGAATCCTTTCGGTCTTCGGGATACGCGTTCCAAACTTATTTTTTTGGACTGAATCCTTCTAGGCTTTGGTGTACCAGGCTACAGGATACGCATTCCAGACTTAGTTTTTCGGGCTGAATCCTTCTAGGCTTCGGTGTGCCGGGCTTCGGGATGCGCATTCCATACTTAGTTTTTCCGACTGAATCCTTTCGGGATTCGGGATGTGCGTTCCAGGCTTAGTTTTTCTAGCTGAGTCCTTCCGGGCTTCGGTATGTCGAGTTTTGGGATGCACTTTCCGAACTTAGTTTTTTCGGCTGAATCCTTCTAGGCTTCGGTGTACGAGCTTCAGGATGCACGTTCCAGACTTAGTTTTTTCGACCGAATCCTTTTGGGCTTCGGGATACGCATTCCAGACTTAGTTTTTCTGACCGAATAATTTTGGGCTTCGGGATGCGCGTTCTAGACTTAGTTTTTCCAGCTGAATCTTTACAGGTTTCGGTGTGTCAAGCTTCGAGATGACCTTCCAGACTTAGTTTTTCCGACTGAATGCTTTCGGCTCTAACTGACATAATCGAACGCTTAGTTTGATAAGGGTTGCCAGGAGCCTTTTTATCGGACTTTAGCCTTGAAAGGGCGTAGCCGAATTTGCTTCGACCTTCCAACTTGAATGGGTGGAATCGAAGTCTTTGGATGATCTGGGTTGCCAGAAGCCTTTTTATCGGACTTTAGCATCGAGCGGGTGTAGCCGATTTTACTTCGAACTTCCTACTTGAATAGGCGGAATCGAAGTCTTTGGTTGACCTGGGTTGCCAAGAGAATTTTTATCGGACAATTGATACCCTTACCAAATCAAATTGATACTCTTGCTACAATGATTTCACCATAGCAGCTACAGTAAAATCACTGTAGTAGCTATAGTGAAATCACTGTAGCAATCGTTACATGCACAATGTCAACTAGCGAATGAATACTCTTCTGGAGACAAATGGATACTCTTTCTGTAGCATATGAGGGGGTAAATAAGGACGAAGGATTTTTTGTAGCACGCAATGTTCGGGAGGAACTTGGTGCAATACTGAAACATTGTCTGTCTTTTAACTAATATAACGTCTAATAAAAGGACTTAAGGCTAAGTCTTAAAAAAAAAAAAGATAAATTATAAAACCTCCCCTAAACTATACAACTCATTTCATATTTGTCCCTCAGTTTTTTTTTATGAACAATTTGATCCCTGAATTATGCTATGTCTGCATCTAACCTCCTCTATCAACTTTTATTTCAAAAATACCCTAGTCCTAGTAAGTACAAGTTAAATATTCTAAAAGCAATTTTGAATCAAATTGGAAATTGACAAGGATATTTTCGAGATAAAAAGTTAAGGGAGGGGGCTAAATGCAGATAGAGCATAGTTCATGAATCAAATTGCTCAAAAAAAAAGTTGAGGGAATAATATGAAATGCGGTGTATAGTTTAGAGGTAGTTTTTGTAATTTGGCCCAAAAAAAAAAGAGACGCTATTCACCCAGAAGGTTTCTTCGATTTCGCTCGGTACGACTGACGTGGCAGCGTACAACTGGTGGCTAAATTTCATTAGCGACATCTCATTCTTTAACACGACCAGTTGTACGCTGCACGTGTCAGTCGTATTGAGTGGCATCGGGAAAACCTTCGGGTTGAATAGTATTTCTCAAAAAAAAAAATCAATGGCAAGTGAATCAGAAGCTATAACATGACCAATCAATTAGGCCCACCCAGAAGGTCACTTGGCCCGATCCAGCCCGTAAAAGCTGATAAAAAATCCAGCCTGTTAAAGCCCATCCAAAGCCCGGCCCGTCTTTTATTTGTCAGTGAAACTAGCTTGGGCTTAGTGGGCTCGTGTTTGGCCTATATAGCGGAGGTGACCCCATGAGAGGGGGGGGGGGTCGGGGGGAGGGGCGGGGTTGTTGTGGGGGCCATGGGATGAGCCGTAGGCGGATGCCATGTAAAGTTGGCAACCCAAAAGTTGGCAAACTAATTGGCCATCGACATGGCATGTCTTGATTGGCTTAGACGGGGTGATCAAAGTCGTTTGCGTGTTCACGTACGATTTGCTAAGAAACTTACTCGGCTGCGTGTTCAGCCTCTTTCGATAAAAAAAACCGCCGCATGGCTGTTAACCATTTAAATTTGATGTATGAAGGTTTTGTGGTGCAAAAATACCGCTAATCATATCATTATTCGGCAGACCTTCTGAACAATAAATTCTATATTACAATAATTTTAGGGTGTAAATAGATATCAACACATAATACATTTTAGGATTTTTGCACATCAGCCCCCAAGGTTGGAGCTAATTGTGTTTAAATTCCTCAAATTAGACTATTTACATATGACCCTTGCAAAAATGGTAAGATGTGCATATATGACCCTGATCACTTTACGTCAATATTAGAGGAATATTTTTAAAATATTTTCATTTTTGTTCGATTGCTTCATATTTGGATTTTTCGGGACAAAAATAACCTTAAAGATTTAGAATATCAAAATTAGTGGGTGACGGTGGTGGTGGTGGACGGGCGGTGAGTTGTGGCAGTGGGCGATGGATGGTTGTGGGGTGTAAGTGGTGAAGGTGGCTGGTGGGCGGCGGTGGTGGTGTAAGTGAGCGACGGTTGTAGAAGTGGGTGGTGGTGGTGGTGGTTGGGAGGCGACGATGGTGGAGAGAAAAAAAATAAGTGATCGATGGGCAAATTAGTTATTTATCTATTTGGTTAACTTTGAACCATGGTTAGCTGATAGGAAGGGAATAGATTTGTTGTGCGTCAAGGGAGTGGTGGGTCATATACATAACTTGGGAGCGTCCAGAGGAGCA
Organism: Chamaelirium japonicum; assembly: GCA_947650365.1. Taxonomy (NCBI): domain Eukaryota; kingdom Viridiplantae; phylum Streptophyta; class Magnoliopsida; order Liliales; family Melanthiaceae; genus Chamaelirium; species Chamaelirium japonicum. Next base: position 57,701,563 of record OX393551.1, on the reverse strand, counting down.
AACATCCAGAGGAGACACAATGCACACAAATATTTTTCTTGGCGTGGTGCACCTCAAACAAGCCTATGATATCCACGGGATCTTGTCTGGGATGCAACTCACTAATACATACATAATGTGATCACATAAAAGAGACATAGACTTCAAGAGAGATTACCTCTCATTTAACCATACATCACACTCATGCGCTTTGGTCCATCTATCGTTTGTTAGTCGATCCAGATTAAACCATTTACAATGGCCAGTGCTCCACGTCTGATGTTGTCACACTCTCTCTCCCGAAGTGTCACCCGTCGATGATGCTTAACACCATGTGTTCATTGGCGCCTCGATGGGCACCCGTCGGCTCCTCCCGCACCCTACTGTGAGTGGCTTGCCACCATAACATCCATCAGCACCTTTGTCATCCGTTGATGACCCAAGCACTTTTTGTCGCACAGGTGTGCATGTCGACCTCATGGGTGCTGTCGATGACCCAAGCAACCTGATGTATTGCAGGTGTGCATGAGGTTGTGCTTGCCACAATAGCGCATGTCGGTGTCTCTGTCCGGCACCCATTGATGCCCTCGCAACGGGCCTATCTGTACCTCCACCAACTACTTATTGACGGTCCCATCAGATAGCTTGTTGGCGTCTGGAATTGTCTCTTATCGGTGACTCTATGCCTGAATCGGTACACATACCAGATCCGTTAGGATTCGACTGCCAATTCGGTCGGGACTGATGGTCGGCCAATTAGGACTTCTGTCTGATCGATTGCAATGTCACCCATTGCGGCTCCCCCTAGATCTGCTCCTCATGTTGGCCACCCAAGCACTACGGGGAAGGTTCCCCGCCTCCGCTGCTCGTGTGCTGGCCACCAGCTACCCCGAGGGGGGGGGGGGGGGGGGGGGGGGGGGAGGAGGAGGAGGAGGAGGGAGGGACGTACTCCAATTGTCCGTCGACTCAATGCTAGCTAGCCATTGTGTGCCCAGGGGAGGTGCCATGCTCCCACCTCCCTAGGCTCCATTGCTACCGACCTCCAAAGGCCTAGGGGAGGTGCTGTGTCCACACTCCCCCCTATACTTGACCGATCTGCCTCGATCTTTTTGCTCGTGACATCATAGGGTTTTCCTTAACTTCTCATAGTTTCACCTATTCGAGATTCTTTGACGTCCAAGATTCCTTCCTCTTGGGTATGCCCCCTCTCTTCCACTCCATGCAAATGTTGCTTTTCTTGTACTCCAAGCAACATACTGCATAAAGAGATAAGAGATACTCCTCCCATCTCTATCCACTCATATGAGCTCGATCGATCGGCCAGGACCTATGGTCCGATCTCCAATCGCAAGTTAGTTGGATTGATGTCTTGGGATGGACCCATGCAATCTCCCTCTCAGACCATGAGGGAGGTCCACCAAGATTACTCCGCCTTGAATCTGTATCTCTGTTGTGCTACTCTGATTAGCACCCCCTTGAACTGGACTTACTGAGATCTGACTGCTCGCCTGTGGGTTTCTTTGTTCCAACTACTCCATTGCTTTTCCCATGGATATGACTAACCTGTGCTCTGATACTAGTTTGTTGCGCACTGCGGAAGAGGTGGAGATACAAGGAACACAATTCTTTTTCTTTGCATTGGTACACCAGAGTACTCTGGGAAATGTTCCCATCGCTGCTGCTCGTGTGTCGGCCACCAGCCACCCCAGGGGGGTGGGGTCCCCTCAGCCTCCGCTCGTCTGTCAGCTCAATGCCGGCTACCGTGCGCCCGAGGGAGGTTCTATATATGCTCGTACCTCCCCAGGTTCCATTGCTGCCGACCTCCAAAGGCCTAGGGGGAGGCGTTGTGTCCGCGCTCCCCCACGAACTCTGTTGATTTTCCTCGGTTTCTATGCTCGCACCGTCTGTGGGGACCCCTCAGCTTATCCACGCCCGACCTCATTGAGATTCTTCGGGGTTTAGGATTCCTTCCTCTTGGGTATGCCCCCTCTTATATAGAGAGGCTATCGGTTGCTTAGCTTCCACTTCCAAGTAACTACGGCTTTGCTTGCACTCCACCCAACAAAAGCTGCATAAAAGGAATAGGAGATAGGTCTCCCGTCTATATCTGCTCTAGTGTGTTCAACCAGTTGGGACTTATGGTCCGAGTCGTTTGACCAATCGATCGGGTCTAATTCTTAACACACATTCAGCTGGGCCGACCTTATGGACTGGGCCCAACAACGAATTGTAACAGGAGGACAAACAACTTACCATGTTTGCATATACAAATAAGGGCAAATTGGTGTTAGGTCCTTTATACATATCATATTTAACAATAAGAACATACAAAGAGATGTTTTAGCGTTAGGTTCTTCAGTTTGAAAAATATCAATTTTACCCCTATATGTAGTAGCTATACAGTGAAATCACATAGAAGAGTAACAATTCGGTCAAAAATTGCTACAGTAAATTCACTATAGCAAAAATCTGGATTTTATTTTGAAAATCTCACTTTTTAAATTTTTTTTGATACAGTGAAATCACTATAGCAAAAAATAACAACATTTCAAGTATTGTAGCCAAAGGGGAACAATTGCGGACTGTTATTTTTTGTTGCAGTGAAAAGGAGCATTTGTGATTTTAGTATTATAGGCACTTTTGTCATTTAAATGAGAGAGAAGTCAACGTAAAAAGGCTTGTTTTGAAGTGGATCCATTTGGGAGGGCTCTGATGCAAAACTATTTTATTGTTTGTCCTTTTTATCAAATTGTTCTTTTGTCAAGCACCTAACACTAAGTCCCTCTACAAAAAAATAATAATAATTTGAAAAGTTTATACTCAATTAGTCATAATATCATTGGTCTGACTTTCTTTTCGAGTGCAATTTTGTACAAACATAAATAGACGCTACCTTAGTTCGAGCTCAAATCTCCTCCCGTCGATCTGACTCGGTTGATGGGCCTGGCGCACATCATAGCCGCATACGATCAGTTGGAGTGCTTTTCACTTTTGGGTCGCAGCCATAGTGCGGATGCGATGTGCGCCAGCCCCACTGATTGGGGCGACTGACCGGAGAAGATTTGAGCTCCCTTGGCTGAGTTGGCTATCATAGTTTTGGCCCCACAAGTCACCGATGGGATCCGCTCAAATCCCCACTATTATTCTATGTCACTGGTGACTTGTCGGCGCAGACCAATGGGAGCCAAGGTAACGTCCACCCGAGAAAAAATTTGACGACCGATTATGATGACCCGAACTATGACTGCCCAATAGTACTGCACCATGTACCCTACAACCCCGATGGAAATGACTACCTTGCCCTTTATTTGGGTTATGTGGCACTATGCTATTGGCCGGTCGTCCATCCTGGGTGAACAAAATCGCATTCCTTTCAAAACCATATATATATATATATATATATATATATATATATATATATATATATATATATATATAGCCGTGTTACGTTGCGCTGTGCGTTGCCCCGGCTGGGAAATACGCTGCGCGATTTCTAGCCGTCCGATCGTGCGGATCGGCTGCAAATCCGTGAGAAAACTCTTGCTCGTCTGATCCCCTGGGCCGCGCCGTCTGATCCCGTGCATCGCTCCCCCGCTCGGCCGTCTGATGGTTCGGCTGGATTCCCAGTCGTCTGATGCCGTGCAGTACACCTCCGCCCGGTATATTTTTGTCGGTTCGATTCCCATCCGTTGGATCGATGGGAATCGAACGGTCAAATATGATTTTCGTTGTTACTGTAACGGCTACAGTAACAGCGAAATCCATTTTTGCCCGTTCGATTCCCATCGATCCAACGGATGGGAATCGAATTAATCATATTTGGCCGTTCGATTCCCATCGATCCAACGGATGGGAATCGAACCGACAAATATATGACGATCGGTGGTGCACTGCACGCTATCAGACGGCCAGGAATCCAGCCGAACCATCAGACGGCCGGGCGGGGGAGCGCTGCACGCGATCAGACGGCACGATTTAGGGGATCAGATGGGCGGGGGTTTTCACGTGGTTTTGCAGCCGATCCGCGCGATCGGACGGCTGTAAATCGTGCAACGCATTTCCAGCCGGGGCAGCGCACAACGCAACCTAACAGGCCTCTCTCTCTCTCTCTCTCTCTCTCTATATATATATATATATATATATATAAAATCAACTCATGTGGGTATTCGGAGGCGATCCATGGCTCGATCCGTGTCCACCACTTATGGACACGGACATAGAGAGAGATGACAAAGGGTGGTGGGGTCCATGATGATGGTATTCCGCCATGGGGTTCTTGGATGGCATCCATGGTGATGTACCATGCATGCATGGGGACAGACATCCTCCTGTCATTGAGATCCGTGTTCACAGGAGTCACGTATGCCCATGCATGATTATGTAATTTATATTAGTCTGTGATGTGATGTGGTTGACTTTTAAGGTCGGGGGTGAGTGAATGGATCTTTTCCACACCAAACCACCCATTAAAAACCCTCACAAGGGCCAGCAACAACCAGAATCCTGATTAATAAAACCACCTCACTCACCAAGAAGCATATTATGGGAGACCTCCTTGATATGAGGAGAGGAGATTAGGGTTTGGGAGAAGGAATGATTATCATTGAGGCCTATTGTCCTCAATATATAGGCCTATATTAGAAAAAATATAATGGCTAATGACGCACCGAATATATATCGAATCAAGATAGATACATATCTTAATTAACACATTTCCTTAAGCTCAGGTTGGATCAAACATCAAGAGTTTGCTAATGAGAGCTCAGATATGTGGAGTTGGATGTTACTTCGTGAAGAAATCTGTAACCTGCTCACTGGAGGAGACGCATGGAACGTTTCTGTTTCTTCTGGAGAATGCAGTGGCAATAAAGTTCACTGTACTTCGTCCGCTCATGAAAGACTGAATTGTTAGCTATTTGTATAGCACTCTGATTGTCATAGTGGAGAGGTGTAGGCTCGATCAGAAGACTCTACACCAAGGTCGTGGAGTAGCCATTGTAGGTGTACTATTTCCTTTGATGTTTAGCCATGGCCCTCTATTGGAAAGAGAAACCACATGTTGCCTCTTGTTGCGCCAAGACACCAGTGAGTCATCAAGAAAGCAGTATAAGCTTGTGGTAGAGCGGCGTGTAGTCGGATCCCCTGCCTAGTCAGTGTCTTAGTAAGCACGAAGAATAGAAGAGGAGGTCGACAACAGGAAGAACGATCGAGTCACTGTGCCTCGGATGCAATATAGGATCCGAAGAAGGAAACCGTAGTGAACTAAGTGAGGAGATTCAATGAACTTATAGATGCCGAGAAATTACATGATACATGTCATTATCATAATCGTTGAGTCATGGCAGAGCTTATTTTATTAAACATGGGAGATACATTCCTCGGCAGAACATACTCATAAGTGCAGAGAATAACTTTGTCAAGGCAGACCTTGCCATCATAATTATGGACATCCAAACTTCATTTACTTTTATTCATGATCAACAGAGGATAGAGATGTATCTTTAGTTAGATTTACCCTTATGAGATCAGTGTTCGAGGATCCGGGGGTAAAACCCATCAAGGCTATTGTGCTTAGGGAGATCATCAATGTGTTAGTGTCTTTGGGTTAGCAGTGAAGCCTCTGCGCTCAACGAAATTGTCGGAGCCTCAGTGTCCGAGAAAGACATTCGTCGAGGCACCTATGCTTGAAGGCCTCCCTAGAACATCGCCATTTGAAGATCAGAACCACTAAGGTCTTAAAGTTTAGTGAGTATAATATCATCATTGCATGAATCAATTATATATGTTATGTATAGATTAAGCAGCATTCTAAATCAACTGCACCACGTCGACTGAAACGGTTCCATGGCCAGTTTCTAATACTAGGAAATGATTCCTTTTATTGCCACGTCAACTATGAAAGCCATAAGTTTGTTACGGTTGACTGATTAACTAATTAAGATACCTTTATAAATATCGATATCCCTCTTTGCTCTAGTTACACTCTCAAGACCCCAGACTTCTCCCCTAAGCTTTTTCCTGTTCTTGAGTGATCTATGACTTAAGCGTCAGAGGAGAGATTTGGGAGATCAATCTCCTGGTATCATTTTAGGTGTTTTGTGCAGATCAACAACTACATGATCAGAGCTGATTTCGACCTAAATGCCACCGTCTATGAAACACGAATGAGAGTCCCATGTAATTTTAACTTTCTACTTCTTGATCTAGGACGAATTTGAGGTTTAGACTAGAAATTTTCACCAATTTTCAGTAGTGATCTCTTGTCTTAGGTCTTAATCCTAGTTCTTCATGCATTTGATCTTCTTGTTGGTCGTTGCTGGCGATCTCTCATTGAGATCTATTCTTTGCTCTTTTAATAAAATCAACTTCCCGATCTTGTTTTAGTGGTATGATCTCCTTTTATTTTATTGATCTTGGTTAAGTTCTTGATTTCGATCAGTTTTCTTGATCCAATTCCTTTTGGTGGATCTTGATTTTCCCTTCTTGAATCGTTCCTTATTCTCGAAAGTAATGAATTCGGTGAAAAGAACACGAATAAACTGACGAGTAACACCAGGGCAGGGTTTAGTAGAGAGGTAACCGATAATCCATCAGAAACTACCGTGACGAGCATCATAGATCGATCGCTGTGTTGCAGCAATCGAAAGACAAGAGTAACTACCTCTTTTTTTTAAGGTAAAAACGAAATTTATTCGAAAATAAAGGCAGGGAAGGAGGGGGGGGGGGGAAGTCTAGGATCAAGGACAAAGAGCAAAGAACCTGATGGCAGCCACACCAACATGGGGGCTTCCTAGTGGTTCTAAGATCTAAAAGAAAACATAAAGCAAAAAACGTCGCTAAAGACCAAGGCAAAACTAAAACAATGTCAGACAAAAAGGTGCAAAACCAGGGATGGATCTAGGTGGGGGGCATCTGGGGGTGACCAACCCCCTAGATTCGAAAGAGAACCCCTTATTATAGTCATGGGCGGATCTAATAGTTGGCTTGGTCGGGCTATAGCCCGGCCGAGTTTTGAGAAAAAATAGCCCATATTATTAAGTACATGTCCCAGCCCGCCTCAACCAAGACCACAGTCCGCATCAACCCAGCGAGGCCCTTGGCACCTCGCGACACGTACGTGAATTGCTATCGCCTCTGAGTCCTCACGAAATGTGAATCGCCGCCAAAAACACTTAACCCCCTATAGTTTACTTTGTTCCGAAACGCCCCCTAAAGTTTGAAATGTTAGCACAATACTCCTTTTGTCAACTACTTAATTTCTCTCATTTTGTTATTTTTATTTGACTTCAATGGGGGCAAAATGTAGTTTTTTAACTATAGGGGGGTTTAATGTTTTTGAGCTAAAATTCAGGAGGACAAAGTGTAATTAATTTTTTTTATATTAATATAATTTCTAGTACCGTCGATGTTAGCTTAAAATTTTTTTCTTAGTATTTCTTTATAAAGTAAAAGTTTCATTGTAAAAAAAAACTAGTTTAGTTTCAGCCCAGTCCAAAAAAAAATTCTGGCCACACCTCTGGTCACCATCTCTCAGTATACCCACCCCTCTAGGACTCGGCTAACTTAGCTCTGAACAAGATATGAACTCGAGTCTGGCTCAAATTCTCTGTTACGGCTTGCAACACTGCCCTTATAAAGACTCATCTGAATATTTTCCTCTACTATTGCCTCTGCGAAAGTAACCCTAGTAGAACACGTGTTTGCCATAGAACCACCCTGTAAACAACAATTCTCCACCTTACTGTAGAGACCATGAGAACTTGGTCGGTACATAAACATGTCGTATCCATACGCCTAAACATATGCTGAATAATAATATTTCTGCATTAAAGTGTTCTAATTAATTGAATTTTCGTGATTGGCAGAACAAAAGCCACAAGCAGCAAAAAAGCAACATCGAGGGAAGCAGAGCTAACAACAACCCTTAAAAAACTCATTTCCATAGGCAACCTCCATATACAAACCCTGCAAACAGAGAAATCTCGACCACCGATCGATCGACCGCGAGGCCCGATCAATCGGTCGGTACCTTCTCCACAGATAGTAAGAATACCACAACCGATCGATCGGGCCCGAATGCCGATTGATCGACTGTGACCTTCTTAGCGCCCCACTGTCCTAAATCCGACGATCAAGATCACCCAAGGGACAATTACGAATTGCCTACGCTTGGGAGCCTATATATCTGCATTTCTATCAAAGAAATGCATCTGTTTTTTACTTTGAAAATCGTCATCGCTGGGAGGAAGATCGAGAGAGAAGAAGAAGAGGATCCTCCATGGATCATTCGTCATCCCCTAATAATGCCTTCATCACCCCCCCTATGAGCGACTAAACTCATTATAGGGCTTCGATGAAGCACTAGCTTTTGTTCTAGTTCTATTTATATACTTTTAGGGTTTTTATTATTTCAATTGGAGAATAGCTTGACAAGATATTTAAATTCTATATTTCGTTGTTCGTTCCTTCATCTTGTATGTGTTTATCGTTGAATTTATATCGTAGGAATCAAATAGATCGTATCTTGTCTTGCTTTGTTTTTTAATATTTCTTACCATCTCATAAGAGATACGCCATACCTAGGAAGATGGTTCATACCCTAAAAAGACGGACCATACTAAACTAAGATGGCACATGCCATGTGCTCGATGGTAAGATATCTTTCGTTCGATTTATTATCTTTCGATGAGATAAGTTATGCCAAGGGGAGACAATCCAGCCCCCAAAGGACGGATTGTGCCGACCAAAGATAATTCATGCTGTCGAAGGTAATAATTCTCATTGAGATCCCTTTATGGTTTCTAATCATAACGGATCAAAACTCTCCATTGGAATTAACAAACCGTAATTGGCATAAATAGGCTAGTTCATAGCTAGCGGAGGATTCTCCACCCTAGATTCTCCCTACTTGATTTCTCTCATTATTTAATCACTTAATCTTAGTTTATTTAATTTAGCAAATCATCATACAACTCTCATTCTCTAATTGCTTTAATCCTTAGAATTAAACCCAAGTTACATAATCTCAATCCCTGGGGACTATACTTGTATTTAACCCTATAACTACAATCGATTCGATTAAAGATACCGGTGTAATCAGGTTCGATCATAAATTTTTGACACCGTTGCTGGGGATGAAACCCTAGCCTAGTAAACCTATGCTCACAAAAGAATAAATTTATACAGATGTTGTGATCGATGATATTGTATTTCTAATGTTATATTTATCCCTGCTTATGATAAATTCCTTAAGGACTTATGCACACAAAAGCGTAAAACTCGATCCTTTGTGATCAAGAAAGTCGTTCGAATCGAGCAGATTAGCTCTTTACTGCTGCATGCATGATACCCCTCCAAAGTTTAAGGATCTAGGTGCACCCATAATTTCTTGTGTCATTGGAGAGCACTCATTTGATAGAGCACTCATTGACTTAGGAGCAAGTGTTAACTGTTAGAAATAATCCTATGGTAGAGGCTTGCAATGGAAGCGATTAAGGGTCGAAAGACCATTCATGGTACACGTTACACGATTTAAACTTTCTTTGAAACTATTCTACATGTGCGTGTATGTGTGTGCACGTGATTCGAAAACCCTAACGATAATCTAGCGTAATGATTATCTAGCATGAATGTAAATTATAGAACTCACTAGATCTACATGTTAGGATATGCATTCCTTCGTGTGGATCTTTTAACCACGGATAATTGTCTTCTTTGTCGATGGAGATGGAAGATTATCCAAGAAGAAGCCGATGGTATGCCGAAAGATGATGCCTTCTTGTTCACCCAATCTCGCACGATGCACGGTACATCGCTCTCGGATCTCTGAGTGCCTCTGAAGAACAACCCTACTCCTTCTCTGAAACTTCGCGCAAAGAAGACGAAGTTGCAAGCGAGAAAGTAAAGAGAGATGAGAGAGAGAACTAGGGAGAAGGGAGGAGAGGGGGGTTCGGTTTTTCTATGCATGTATGGCCGACCCCCCTCCCCCTTTTATAAGTTCGGTCTACGCTCTTGGATAAGGATTTAAGGTGATAGGTTTAATCCCCTTAAAATCTCCCTATATCTCTCCTTCTCTTTATCCTTTTTCCCACTTATAGGGCTTATTTTGACCAATTCAAAACCCCTATCTTATCCCTATGGCCGGTCATATTATTGGGGGATTCTCATCTCTAGAATATAGGGGCCGACCCTGCATGGGTCTCCCGCAGCTAGGGTCGACCACTAGTGAGGTTTGGCAGGGCACGTTTTTACCAAAATGCCCTTATGCCTCAATTGACCATTTATAGTGTGCGAGACTTAGCGACTCTTCCTTAAGTGATCTTTACTAGTTACTTCACTGTTAACTAAGGTCACTGGAGGGTGCCTCTAGTAAAGTCAACTAGTCAACTCACAATATGTCTCGGTGCATCGCACCTATGCAGCGAAGTTCATTTATGGCGAGGGATAACTACTTGCGCCTCTGTACTAGTCTAAGGCTTCCCCTTTAGCACTCGCAAGTACTTACGCATCTATCGTGCACTAGTGCAAAGCACACACAGAGCATAGACTTCTTTCTTCCTCTTACTGCTCACTGTGTTCCGAGGAGATGGTTCAAGAACCGTACATAATGTAGATAAGGTGGAATCATCAAGGACCGGGGTTCATGGCTTCCAACTCAAGCTCGATCGACACACTACCCGAATGTACCATCGATCCTCTGAGGCCACCCAGAGTACGATGCAGGCTGCACTCTAATTCACTTGGACTTACTATGTTCTCCGTCATAGCCCTGCTCTCCGCTTAGTAGTGGTAAAATCGTTGTCCCTCCACTTGATGCCATGATGCACTTTGAGCAGTGGAGAATACAATCAGACTTGAATGCTCATATGACTTGGTTCCTTCCAGGTTGACCTATAAATTGTACCTCTGATTACCCCGTCGAGCAATCGAACCCGGTCAACAGTCAAACTGATGACCACTAGGCCTGGATTTGGTATAGTATAAGTCAGACCAATTAAGGAACGCATCTCCTAACAGGGGTGTGGATGGCCTGCAGGAGTAACACGCTGATGCAATGCCAGTCGGGTAACCCAGTACACCATAGTTTTGGATCACGTATCTGGATCCTCACATATTGGTGCGCCAAAGCACTACTAACTAGTTAGTCCATCGGATGTGGTTCCTCAGGATTAGGACCGTTTTACCCTAAGTAGAAACACGGCTTAGTGTACCAGTGTCTACTCACTGATCTATATACTGTGTTAGTTCCGTTCGGCCATAGATACTGTGCCTGGTAATGATCATGGTGAAGACTTTCCATGCACTGTCATTCCCAACAACTTATCATGATGAGGCGACCAACCTGATTATAGCTGCGAACTTATTTAGATTATATGGGACCAATCTACTCAGTCTTCAACTCAGTGAACTGCCATATAACCATGACTCTCTGTTCTTAAAAGAATACGTAAATATGTTACATACCAATATGCATCTCATATAATAACTATCAACCTTTATTTATTAGATCAAAACATAAAGTTTTACAAGCTTAGAACACATCAATTCTAACATTAACCTCCTCCCTTGTTCTATATACAAAAATATAAGATTAGGAGAATTGCAGTCGACTAAGGTAACCTTACAACTATCTGATCGATCTATTAATGTACCAAGAGGTATTACAGAGGATGTGCTTATCAAAGTAGATAAGTTCTACTTTTTGATTAACTTCTTAGTTCTGGACACAGAATCAATGCATAATCATCAAAAGCAGTACCCATCATCCTAGGATGACCCTTCTTGGTCACGACGTACAAATGCTTGTATAAATTATTGTATTGGGGTACTGATGAATCTATCTTTTGGAAATATAAAGGTTAAGCTTAATGTCTTTCACACATCAAATAAACCTTCAAAAGAAGACAAATGCCCATTGCTAGACAATCATAGGGTGCCAAATCACAGCCTAAGTTGACCCTCTTTTTCAATCCTACTCTCCTAAATCTCAACCACTTGATCCATCGCCTCTATCGCTAGTTCTTGTCGATGCATATTCTTCTCCATCTTACCGATCAAAGCTAATCTGGTGGTGACTGAATATGATTCATTCTTTAACGATAAGTTCGATAGCCTTGAAAAAAGAATTAGATCTATACAGAAAGGGGAACTCTTTCATTGAATATTCACAACTTTTCAAACCAACTTCCTAAAAATAATCATCGATTTCTATTGAATGTTTTACACAATGGTATAAACATATCCATATACATGAGAGCATACATGAAGATTTAAAGTCTTCTTTAAACTCAATTCCTTTAGGCATCTCTGTAGCACCTGGGCGCCGTTCTACTCTTTTCAAGTCCTCCGATTCTTTTTCTATTTTACTCAGAGATCAGTCTCATATGTTTAGACCTCCTGATCCTATACATATTTTGCCCGGGCACCACGCTGAACTTTTACACTAGAACTATTTCATAGATCTGACTTTGAACTCCATCCTTTATTCACTTGAGCATCCCTATCTGAATGCTCGAGCACCATTTTACCAGCCAAGGGACCCGTACTCTATATTTTATTCAACCAGACCTCCCGATGACGCTGAAGATTTAGGCCCCCCTATCTACATACACATGATACACACATACTTATTATAGTCTGATTGAAAACTATAAACTTAGCGCTACTAAGAGGCAACATATATCGTTTACTACTTATCTTATTTTTTAATTTCGTATTTTAGTTTTTATGTTTTGCCTGCTATGCATACCGTTGACAAATTAAGACTCCTATCTTTTTGCTCCATATTCTATTGTTGATCATATTGTGAATATATTTTGTCCTCTCTTTGCTTGAATAACAATCTAGGTACATAAAATTTAAAGTTTGGGGGTATAGCTACCTTCATATCTTTTTTAGCTCAAACAATGAATCAGATACTATTGTTCCATTATATAGACTATAATCTAGCATCCTGGTAACTTTTCTATCGATTGTTAGTTAGCATACTGTCATTTTTACATTGAGGACAATGTGACGTTCAAGTTTGGGGGTGTGTATCTTAGCACATACTAAATATATTGGATCAAATTTGTTTGTAGAAATAAATCTTTTAGTATTAAATTGCTATAAACTAGAAAATTTATTGCTTTATGCTTAGTTCAATTTATTTGATGAATTATGAATAAAAAAATCAAATACGTATATGATTATATGTATATTTCACATGCACTCCAATTAAGTTCCAAAAGATGAATATCCAAAAATAACCAATAACAATATCAAAGATAAATTGAACCGATATACAAATAAAAAATAGACCAGACAAATGATTATATACTTATATATTTATACATATGTACAAAGTATGCTTAGCTTCTATAAATAAAAACTTCATCTTCATCATCACCTAGTAACCGAGGCATCCGACCTAACCAGTTGGAGTTTCGCTTCAAGCAGTGAAACGTTAAAATTAGGTTCTTAGGGGTGTCTCCACACCCAATACCCTAAAGCCATTTGGCTAAGGAGTCATTGACAAAAAAACTCGAAAAACAGGTTGTGTAGAAAGCTTCATGGGGTTAGACATTGCATAGACTCCTATTAAAAAAAGGAGAAAGATTTATTTTGTATATTCAATATAAATATATGCTTATATAATTGTGAATCTTGTATGTTCACTATTTTTATTGAAAGTCAAAAAATCCTACGCATTGCCTACAGTTATCAGTAAGATAGTCGTCTGATATCGCACAACTAGAAATTTCACTATACAGGTATGATCATGCAATGATAATTTGATTCACAATCTATTTTAGAATGAACGATGCATAAGGTTTAGAAATATTCTGCTTCGATATAATTTACTGTGATTGAGTTTGTTTCTCCGAATAAAATATGACCATGCAATTCTGTATGGCACTGACATGCACATCTCCATACCATTACAGATCCTCAATGATAAAATTTTTATTTTTCTCGACTTCTCTCTTACTCGAGTACGAGTAAGGTTTAAGTTAATTTGGGGGTATGATCGGCGCACGTCGTATCTATGCCCCTAAACATATATCGAGTCATGATATGTGTGCATTAAAGTATTTTAATTAATTGTATTTTTATGATTGACAGGAAAAGAGCCACATGCAACAAAAGAGCAACATCGAGAGAAGCAGAGAGAGCAATAAAAAAAACTTATTTCAAAGGGCAATCTCCACATACAAACCCCACAGATAGAGAAATATTGACCACCGATTGATCAGTTGTGAGGCTTGATCGATCAACCAGTACCTTCTTTATAGATAGTAAGAATGCCATGACCGATCGATCGGGCCCGAACACCGATTTATCGGCCGTGACCTCCTTAGAGCCCCGATGCTCTAAATCTGACAATCGAGATTACCCGTGGGACAACTACGAATCACCTACGCTTGGGAGCCTATATATTTATGTTTCTATCGAAGAAACATATCCGTCTTTCACTTCGAAAATCATCATCACCAGGAGAAAGATCGAGAGAGAAGAAGAAGAGGAGCCGCCATAGATCGTTCGTCATCCCCCTCACCATGAGCGGCTAAACTCATTCTAGAGCTTCGATGAAGCCCTAGCTTTTGTTCTAGTTCTATTTATGTACTTTTAGGATATTTGTAATTTCAATTGGAGAATAGCTTGATAAGATATTTAAATTCTATATTTCATTATTCGATGCTTTGTCTTGCATGTGTTTATTATTTAATCTATGTTGTAGGAATCAAATAATTCGTATCTTATCTTGCTCCGCTTTAATATTTTTTGCCATCTCGTAAGAGATCTGTTACATCTAAGAAGACGATCCGTGCCCTAAAAAAACAAATCGTGCTAAACTAAGATGGCACATGCCATCTACGTGATAATAAGATATCTTTTGTTTGATTTATTATCTTTCGATGTGGTGAGTTATTCCAAGAGGAGACGATCCGTGTCCTCAAATGACGGAACGTGCCGACCAAAGACAATTTATACCGTCGAAGGCAATAATCCTCATTGAGATCCAATTATGATTTCTAATCATAACAGATCTAAACTCTCCGTTAGAATTAACAAACCCTAATTGGTATAAATATGCTAGTTCATAGCTAGCGGTGGATTATTCGCCCTAGATTCTCCCTACTCGATTTCTCCCCTGATTTAATCGATTAATCTTGTTTATTTAATTTAGCAAATCCTTAGAATTAGACTCAAGTTACACAATAGCAATCCCTGAGGATGATACCGGTATTTAACCCTATAACTACAAATGATTCGGTTACCGATATTGGTATGATCGGGTTCGATCATAAATTTTTGGCGATGTTGCCGAGGAACTTCACCAACATCTATATTTATAACTAATTGGTATAAATTTATGCACTTCTCCCCATTCAGGATAACCATGACACATTATGTCACCTCATAACCCATCTCTTACTGAATAACCATTGCCCTTGGAATCCAGATTATTGAGTAAAATCATATTCTTGCATGTGTATCTTCGGTACGTACCTTACACCACCTAGAGTGCACACTGCCTCATCAAACATCATGATTTTTAATATCCTCACACTACTAACTCACACACGTTGCATTGTTTATCAACCGAATATACCATTCTTCTTCGCCTTGAAGGAATCAAACAAATATCTCATGTGGCAAACATAGGAAGAAGAACTCAAATCTAGAATCCACTCATACTAAGAAGTGCCAATACCTTTGAAAACTGTCAGGAGATATCAGTCATCACTAAAACCAGTATCATCAACCACCACCATTGTATTAGAAGAACTATCATCATTATCCTTTGTCTTAGTACGTTGCGGATAGTTCCTTTGTAAGGGACCACGCTCATTGCAATGCTAACACTGAGGCTGATACTTGGATGTTGCTTGAAATATTTCCTTACCTCCATCACTCTCCCTTGATCTTTCTTGTTTTCTGTTACCAATGCCTCTGACTGTGAAGAGTCCAAAGATTTATGTCTTGTTTCTTCATTCAACAAACTGTTTGTAACTAGGTTCATGGTGACAGCCCCATATGGTGTAGAGTTATGCAAAGACACAACCAAAAATTTTCAATTTTCTTGAAGGGAACTCGGTAGTAACAAAGCCTACAACTTATCATCAAGACCATCTTCATAAAGGATAGCTGATTCATGATACTCTGAACTTCATTTAGATGTTTTGTAACAAAATGACATATATACTTCATGTTCACAAGCCACTACAAAAAAAACAGTTTTTACCGACGGAATATATCCATCGGTAAATTTGATTTCCCGTCAGCAAAGATATTTATCGACGGACATCATTTCCATCGCTGGTCTGTTGGAAAAAAAGGCGTCAGGAAAAATCAGCGACAGAAAATAAAATTCCGTCGGTATTACTTATTAATACCGACGGTTAGTATGTTGTCGTTGGTGATATATTTATATTTAATTCAAAATATAATTAATTATTACCGACGATAATTTATCTTTCGTCGGCAATATATAGGCTTATTACCGATGGCGGACAATGTTACTGTCGGTAATAGTTTATATATTACCGACGAACAAATAAGTTCCGTCGGCAATATATAAATAATTTTAAAAAATAAAATAGTTTATTGCCGACGGAATTTATACATTCCGTCGGTAAAAACACATAATTTTTTTAAAAAAATTACTATAATTTATTTAATTCCTGTGATTTACAACAATACCACAATATATTCAAATATTACCATAATTGACAAAATCAAATATTACCGCAATTTATCAAATATTACCATAATTTATCAAATATTACGTACCATAATTTGTCATTACCATAATTTATCAAATATTACCACAAATTACCATTACCATAATTTATCAAATATTACCAAATATTATGAAAATACCAGACAATTATAGACATGACCAAAAAATGACCATATATTTATTACAAAATTATTTTTACACAATCCAAAACTGAGGGAAGCTGCGTGCCCTAACTTAACCACCCCACGCCGCCCGGCACCAACGCTGGTGCTTTCATTCCCTGATGCTGCACATCTAGCAATTAACATATATTTGTTAAAAAAATACTTTATATCTATAATTTAGAGTCTAAGCATTGAAAAATCATAAGTTAGCGTGTTTCGGATTTGAAATTGGTTTGGATTTGATCGGATCGGCATCCGATAATTCATACTTATAATTTTTTCATATTTCGGACTTGCGAGCGCATTCTAATTGAAGTCTAAGCGTTGAAAAATCATAAGTTAGGATTTGAAATAGGTTTGGATTCGATCGGATCATCATCAGATCGATAGCCGATAATTCGTACTTGGAATTATTTTGTATTTCGGACTTGCGAGCAAGTTCTAATTGGATATTTTAACAATTTATCATCCGATTGACCGATTTAGAGTTTAGGCATTGGAAAATCATAAGTTAGCATGTTTCGGATTTGAAATAGGTTTGGATTCGATCGGATTATCATAGGATCGGCATCCGATAATTCGTACTTGAAATTATTCCGTATTTCGGACTTACGAGCGAGTTCTAATTGTAAATTCTAACAATTTACACCCGATTGACCGATTTAGAGTCTAAGCGTTGAAAAATCATAAGTTAGCGTGTTTCGGATTTGAAATAGGTTTGGATTCGATCGGATCGTCATCGGATTGGTATCCGATAATTTATACTTGGAATTATTTTGTATTTCGGACTTACGAGCGAGTTCTGATTGAAAATTTTAACAATTTACGCTCCGATTGACCGATTTAGAGTCTAAGCGTTGAAAAATCATAAGTTAGCGTGTTTCGGATTTTAAATTGGTTTGGATTCGATCGGATCGTCATTGGATCATATTCGATAATTCATACTTGTAATTATTCTGTATTTTGGACTTGCAAGCGAGTTCTAATTGTAAATTTTAATAATTTACACTCAAATTGACCGATTTAGAGTCTAAGCGTTGAAAAATCATAAGTTAGCGTGTTTCGGATTTGAAATAGGTTTGGATTCGATCGGATCATCATCGGATCGGCATTCGATAATTCATACTTGGAATTATTCTGTATTTCGGACTTGCAAGCGAGTTATAATTCAAAATTTTAACAATTTACGCTCTGATTGACCGATTTAGAGTCTAAGCACTAAAAAATCATAAGTTAGCGTGTTTCGGATTTGAAATAGATTTGGATTCGATCAGATCATCATCGGATCAATATTTGATAATTTGTACTTAGAATTATTCTATATTTCGGACTTGAGAGCAAGTTCAAATTGAAAATTTTAACAATTTATGCTCCGGTTGACCGATTTAGAGTCTAAGCATTGAAAAAGCATAAGTTAGCTTGTTTCGGATTTGAAATAGGTTTGGATTCGATCGGATCGTCATCAGATTGACGTCCGATAATTTGTACTTGGAATTATTCCGTATTTCGAACTTGCGAGCAAGTTCTAATTATAAATTTTAACAATTTACACTCCGATTGATCGATTTAGAGTCTAAGCGTTGAAAAATCATAAGTTAGCGTGTTTCGGATTTGAAATAGGTTTGGATTCGATCGGATCGTCATCGGATCGGAATTCAATAATTTGTACTTGGAATCATTCCGTATTTCGGACTTGCGAGCGAGTTTTAATTGAAAATTTTAACAATTTACGCTCCGATTGACCGATTTAGAGTCTAAGCATTGAAAAATCATGAATTAGCGTGTTTTGGATTTGAAATAGGTTTGGATTCGATCGGATAGTCATCGGATCGGCATCTGATAATTCGTACTTGAAATTATTTCGTATTTCGGACTTGCGAGCGAGTTCTAATTGTAAATTTTAACAATTTACACTCCGAATGACCGATTTAGAGTCTAAGCGTTGAAAAATCATAAATTAGCGTATTTCAGATTTTAAATAGGTTTGGATTCGATCGGATCATCATCGGATCGGCATCCGATAATTTGTATTTGGAATTATTCCGTATTTCGGACTTGCGAGCGAGTTCTAATTGGAATTTTAACAATTTACGATCCGATTAACCGATTTAGAGTCTAAGCGTTAAAAAATCATAAGTTAGTGTGTTTCGGATTGAAATAGGTTTGGATTCGATCGAATAGTCATCGGATTGATATTCGATAATTCGTACTTGGAATTATTTCGTATTTTGAACTTGCGAGCGAGTTCTAATTTGAAATTTTAATAATTTACCATCCGATTGACCGATTTAGAGTCTAAGCATTGAAAAATCATAAGTTAGTATGTTTCAGATTTGAAATAGGTTTGGATTCGATCGGATAGTCATCGGATCGGCATCAGATAATTTGTACTTGTAATTATTTCGTATTTCGGACTTGCGAGCGAGTTTTAATTGGAAATTTTAATAATTTACAATCTGATTGACCGATTTAGAGTTTAAGCGTTGAAAAATCATAAGTTAGCGTGTTTCGGATTTGAAATAGGTTTGGATTCGATCGGATCGTCATCGGATCGGCATCCGATAATTCGTACTTGGAATTATTCTATATTTCGGACTTGCGAGCGAGTTCTAATTGGAAATTTTAACAATTTACCATCCGATTGACCGATTTAGAGTCTAAGCGTTGAAAAATCATAAGTTATGGTTTTTCGGATTTGAAATAGGTTTGGATTCGATCGGATCATCATCAGATCGGCATTCGATAATTCGTACATGGAATTATTTTGTATTTCGAACTTGCAAGCGAGTTCTAATTGGAAATTTTAACAATTTACCATCCGATTGACCGATTTAGAGTCTAAGCGTTGGAAAATCATAAGTTAGCGTGTTTCTGATTTGAAATAGATTTGGATTCGATCAAATAGTCATCGGATCGGCATCCGATAATTCATACTTGGAATTATTTCGTATTTCAAACTTGCGAGCGAGTTCTAATTAGAAATTTGAATAATTTACCATTCGATTGACCGATTTAGAGTCTAAGCGTTGGAAAATCATAAGTTAGCGTTTTTTAGATTTGAAATAGGTTTGGATTCGATCGGATAGTCAACGGATCGGCATCCGATAATTCGTACTTGGAATTATTTCATATTTCGGACTTGCGAGCGAGTTTTATTTGAAAATTTTAACGGACCAGACACCTGTTCAGTTAAATTCTCATGTATAGCAAGAGATAACAATCGCTGCATAAGAATATGACAATCGTGGCTTTTAATCCAGACAACTTCCGGCAGTTCTCTTGCACGCATCGTGCGATATTCGAAGTGTAACCGTCCGGTGTTTTCACAGACCACAGGAATGCACATAAGGCTGCCTTCTACTGTGAGCTCATGGTTTAGTATGCAACTGGCAACACATACTTATCCCCAATCTTTTAGGGATGAAGTGATTTTCGGATGCCCAACTCCTTAAGATCAAGACGAGATTTAAGATTATCCTTCGTCTTACCATCAAGATTCAATAGTGTTCCTATAATATTGTCACACATATTTTTCTCGATATGCATGACATCCAAGTTATGTCGCAAGAGCAGGCTGCTCTAGTATGGTAGTTTAAAGAAAATACTCTTCTTCTTTCAGTTATGCTCACGCGTAGATTCTTATACGTTCTCTTCTTTTTGCCTTTCCCAAGTGCCACCGCATCAAGCTACTCCAATTCACACAAGACTTCTACCCCCGAAAGCTGCTCCGGGGCCTTTGCAAGTTCCTTCTTGCCATTGAACGCTCTTTTGTTCTGCCTCCACTTATGGCCAATAAGGAATCTTCGATGGCCCATATAACAGAACTTGCCTCCATTCTTTAACCATAATAAATCTGTCTCCTTATTGCATGTAGCGCACACCAATTTTCCTTTAGTACTCCACCCATATAAGTTGGCATATGCAGGAAAATCGTTGATGGTCCATAGAAGTGCCGCATGCATCCGAAAATTCTGGCTCAACGAGGCATCATACGTATCGGCCCTAACTTCCCATAACTCGTTCAACTCCTTAATCAACGGCTGCAAGTAAACGTCAATATCATTACCAAGCGAACTGGGTCCGGGAATGAGCAAGGAGAGCATTGTGTATAGCTTTCTTAAGCACATCCAGGGAGGCAAATTGTATATGTGGCATGACCGTGCATGTTCGTACTCTTTCCGGTACAACATACAGTCGTTCACGCATGCATCAATTTTGTCATAACCAAGACCGAGATCTTTAATTATCTTGTTCGCCTCATAGAATGATTTCGGTACTGTCTCACCTATAGGAAAAGTCTTTTTCAACAACTCTACCAACATATTAAATGACTTATTACTCCAACCAGGGCCGGCCCAATAGTGAGGCTACTCAGGCAATTGCCTAAGGCCCCACTTGTGAAGAAGGCCCCCATTAATAGGGCCTTTCAGTTATGGTTTGGGCCCAAAACACTACGACAACAACAATTTTACATGGCCCATGGTACCAAAATAAGAAGAAAAAAAATTGCATAACCCCACGTACAATAATATAAATGTCCGTTACACTTACCAAAACTTTCATCGGGTTCTGAAACATCAGCTGTAAGCCATGCATAAAACCTGTTACATAAAATAAAAAAATTCTTACCTTTTTTTATACATCTCTCTCTCTCTCTCTCTCTCTCTCTCTCCATTTGACGCGGCAACTCCAACCACCAACGCCGTCGACCCGTCATACCGGGTGACCACCGAGGCACCGACACTAGCAGTCACCAGCCATAGGCCCACGCCGTCATGCCCACTCTCGCTCTTGTTTTTGTGCCCGAAGGCTCATGCTAACTGAGCCACCGGTGACCGGCTACTAGACGACAATCGCTCGACGCTCACGGCTGAAAGAATAAATTTTAAATAGTTTTTTCATATTATCTATTTTTTAGTAATAATATTATTTTAAAAAATTTTATATACAAAGGCACCATTTATAATTTTTGCCTTAGACCTTAGTTTGTATCGAGACGGCCCTGACTCTAACCATTGAGGCACTTCAAATGAAGAAGCTTTACAGTGAAAGAAAGTTTTGAAAGCTTCTCACACCCGGGGTATAGAGGTTGTTCGGCATCCTTAAGCAATCTGTAGAACTTGTCCACTTCAATATTGGGCTGATCACTTGACGGTGTTTCCGTGCCAATTCCACCTTGCAAATCATATATTATACCCTACATGTCATCGCCATCGTCTGTATTAATATTATCATCATTGATCACTGTGTTTGCAGTTTCGCCGTGAGGAGCTGCCATGGGGACTGTATCTAGCTCCTCACCGTGCGAGAATCAACGGGTATAGCTAATGTCAATGCCATGCATTACCAGATCAACCTCACATTCCTCTCGAACCTTCCTAGTAACCCTTCCGCAGTCTATACAGGGATACATAATTTTTCTATCAAGCAATGCAAGACGCTCAAATGCAAAATCCAAAAATTTCCGGACTCCTTCTCTGTACTCTTGGCTCATGCGATTCGTATTACGCAACCAACTCTTATCGATCGAAGACATCTTCGTCTATCTAGCTATACAACACCCACAGTAATTTCAAACAATGTCTATAAGACTCCGCATAATTTCGGTTTCGGTTTCGGTTCCCGGGTATGGAACACCGACCCGAAACCGAAAAAACCGACCCGACTCCTTAAATCATAAACCCAACGGCCAAAATACTTTTGTTTCCAGTAAGTGCAAATATGAAATAATTATGTTACATCTACAATGCTTCAAAAGAGTGAACGTCGGTTGATTTTGCTTTGACCTTTCATTTTGGCACTATGTAAGGGCATAATCATCCACTGTTTTGTGACGAATTGACGATCAAGATTAAAGAGCCGAGGACTCTAGCATACCTCATATCAACCGAAACCGAACCGAAAACCCATCACACCGAACCGACAAAAACCGACCATTTCGGTTTCGGTTTTGATTTTTCGTAAATCGAAATAAAATAAAACTGACACCTAAACCGACCGACAAATCGACGCTCACCCCCCATTCATCTGGAATCAATCCTGAACCCTAGTATAAAAACTACATTTTGCCCCCCCATTCCCCCCATTCAATTCAGGTTTGATAAGATAAAAATTACCAAATGAGGGAATTAAGTAGATGACAAAAGGGGTATTGTTCTAACATTTCAAACTTTAGGATGCTATTTGGAACAAAATAAACTAAGGGGGAGAGGGAGGAGGAGGAGGAGCTCACCTGAGATGGAGAGGTAAGCCTCGAGGAGGAGAAGGAGCAGTG
The DNA here is from genome assembly GCA_947650365.1 of Chamaelirium japonicum. Lineage (NCBI taxonomy): Eukaryota > Viridiplantae > Streptophyta > Magnoliopsida > Liliales > Melanthiaceae > Chamaelirium > Chamaelirium japonicum. The sequence continues at coordinate 57,678,420 of OX393551.1, read as the reverse complement.
GCGTCGCCGATCGGTGGCACGAGAGAGGGGAGGGGTGGCCGGAGGTGCAAAGGAGGGAAGGGGTGGCCGGCCGGAGGCACGCGAGGGAGGGGAGGAAGACTGGGGAGGGGGGGGAATTAGATCGAGAGAGAGAGAGGGAAGGAAGGCCGGGGAGGTGGGGAGGAATTAGAGAGAGAGAGAGGGCCGGAGAGGGGAGGGATAGATCGAAACAGAAACAGAAAGGGGGATCACTGAGTTGATTAAATCGTAGGGTTTTTACCGACGGAAATTATATATTCCGTCGGTAAAAAGTACCCTTATACCAAATGAAATATATATTCCGTCGTAAAAATCAACGAAGAAAAAAACATGAAGGGGGAGCGGGTCTCTGGAAAAAATTGCAGGGTATTTACCGACGGATACTATATATTCCGTCGGTAAAAGGTAGTATTATACCGACGGATATATAGTTACCGTCAGTAAAAATAACCGAAAAAAAAACATGAAGGGGGAGCGGGCCTCTGAAAAAAATTGCAGGGTCTTTACCGACGGATACTATATATTCCGTCGGTAAAAATAAACAAAAAAAAAAGTAAAATATAAATATATTATTAGAGACGGACTTTTGTATTATCGTTGGTAATAACATATATTGCCAACGGACGGTTTTATTTCTGTCGGTAATAACCGATATTACCGACGGAACTAATTAATACCATCGGTAAATATATATTACCAACGGATAATATATAACCGTCGGTAATAAATATGCAAAAAAAATTAAAAAAATCTAAGTTATATTACTGACGGCAAATATTGTTCCCGTCGGTAAAATATATATTATTACCGACGGTATTATAAATTTCCGTCGGTAAAAACCCTATTCCTTGTAGTGAGCTTTCTTATAAAGAAGGCCTTATTTTCTGCACTCTTTCTCTTATACAGCACCTCTAACTTCTTCCGCAGAGTATCCACTAAGGTTTCATTAGACACATAGTGAAACATACCATCATGTGATCTAGCCATTGCAGTATAAATCCAACAGTCTTCCGATCAAGCTACTTCTAGTCATCTAACCTTTGGTTTAGCTTCATCACCTTCCATTGGTGCATGCAAGTCCTTACATTACAACAAGTTCTCCATCTTGGTTTTCCAAATCATCCAATTGCTTCCATTCAAGCTAATCAAGCAAATAGTAGTTGTCTGTTGATTTGCAAGAAACCAAACTTGTGCTCTAATACCACTTGTTGGGATTCGGCTCTCGGTCTGACAACGGAATTAATAGATCAACTAACTCAGCAAATTAAAACAAACTGCAAGCCAAGATTACAACAACAAGGAATAATAGAAAAGAAAGATACATACGATTTTATGTTGTTAACCCAATTGGACTACGTCCATGGAGGTGCGAGAAACAAGAAAGATCACACATTCTTTGTGACTATCAAAATCATTCTGCAAGCTTTTTCCAATCCTCGACACACAAGAGAACCGTCAAAAAAATTGGATGAAAGATCGACAATGATAAGCTCCACGAAAGAACACCAATAAATTTATAAGATTGAGAATATCCAAGAATCAAAGATCACCTTGATGAGAGAAAACTTTCTCTCTCCTCTTCTCTTCTCTTTTTCTTCTTCTTCTTCTTCCTC
>OX393551.1:57639289-57669289 GCA_947650365.1 Chamaelirium japonicum | reverse complement strand
TGTTAAGGATGGGCTAAAGGAAATGAAGGACTCAATAAATCGCATTCGTGGGGCAGTGAGGTACATTAGAAGTTTACCAGGAAGGGCATTGCAGTTTAAAAGTTGTATTGAGCAGGAAAGGATTGCATGTAAAAGTGCTCTTGTATTGGATGTTGCTACTCGATGGAATTCAACATATTTTATGCTGGATGCTGCATTGAAATTCCAAAAGGCATTTGAACGCCTTGAAGAGCAAGAATCACAGTTTGAGAAGGAACTTAAGAATGGACCTCCAACTGAGGAGGATTGGGAAAATGCTAAAGCCTTGAATAAGTTTCTAAATTTTTTTTATGATGCTACTAGGCGTTTATCAGGCAGCTTGTACGTGACTTCAAATTCTTATTTTCATGAAGTTTGTGGGATTTTGAGCATTTTATGTAAATGCTTGGAAAGTCAGGACTCTTTTTTGCACAACATGGCAGTGAAGATGAAAGAAAAGTTTGACTAGTATTGGGGAAGCGTCGATAAAATCAATATTTTGTTGTTGATTGCTGTGGTTTTTGATCCTAGATTTAAATTGAAATATGTAAAGTTTTGCTACTCACAAATTTATCCTCCTATAAAAGTTCTTGAAATTGTGGGAAAGGTAAAAGAAGCCATGCAACGTATTTTCAATCACTACAAAGATCTAGACTTATCATTTTGTTCACCTCCAATTGACATTATTGAACATGCTAATGAGATGGAACTTGATCAACCATGTGAGGACAGTTGTGTTCAAGTCAAGTTCCTTCATTCTGAATTTCTGAAGCATATAGAAGAAGAAGAGAATATACAATGCAAATCAGAGTTGGATCGATATTTGGAAGAGGGTAATGAGAAAGAAAGCTCAGAGTTTGAAATACTCGTTTGGTGGAAATTGAATAGCCAAAAGTATAAAGTACTTTCGAAAGTGGCACGAGACATTTTGGCGATACCTGTTTCGACAGTTGCTTCAGAGTCCGCTTTTAGTACCGGAGGTCGAGTTCTTGATCAATTTCGGAGCTCATTGACACCAAAGCTAGTGGAGTGCTTGATTTGTGGACAAGATTGGTTAAGGGCTTCACCAACACCTATTGACATTGAAGAAAAGTTAGAAGAGCTTGAGGAAGTTGAATCCGGCAATATTTATATTTTTATTCTTTTTTATTTTGTTTATTTAATCTTTATTGTTAGTTTCTTAACTGAATATATTGTTCGTTTTAGATATCACGGAAGAATTTGGACTTGTTGGATCTTTATGACTTATCATCTCGACTTATTTTTTGAGGTAAATATAAATTATATAATATCTTTATCATGATATTCTACCTACCATTTATATTAATTGCATAATTAAGTTCTTTTATAATTTATCTTACATGTCAATATTGTGGATCTAACATGTTCTACTGTTTTATATTGGAGTTTTGTAGGTGATGTTTTTTTTTTTGCTAAGCTGCTGATGTTGCTAATGATCGGGAGAGTACCTATATTGATAAGGCAGGCAGCAAGGGCTCCTATAGTCCTATATGGTCTATTTAAACTTGCTCAAAGAAGGAATTCTAGACTTTTTGTAGTTCTGAATAAGTATTTTGTTTTGAGTTATGGAGTTGCTGTATTAAACTAGTTTTAGACTTTCTGGTTGTTTTCTTAGTTTCTGCTTAGTGCTTACTGTTATTTTACCTTATGATTAATGCTCTGTTATTTTGAACTCTAGTCTCTTGTAGACTTGTAGTTGTATTTTGCTGGAATCTCTTTTTACAGGATAATACAAAGTTTACAAACCCAACTTAGAACCGACCCGAACCGACCCGAACTTTTTATGGGTTGGGTTGGGTTGGTTCAATAGGTCAATGGTTTAGTTCTGGGTTGGGAAAGTTGGAACCGACCCTAGGTTGGGTTGGTTTTGGTTTGAGGCTAAACGAACCGAACCGAACCGACTTGCACCCCTAGCGGTGCATCGATATCGGACGACTGCGGTGCGGCACCGCACGCACCGCATGCCGCACCCTAGCATCCCTATATATATATATATATATATATATATATATATATATATATATATATATATATATATATATATATATATATATATATATAATATATATATATATATATATATATATATATATATATATATATATATATATATATATATATATATATATATATATATATAGAGAGAGAGAGAGAGAGAGAGAGAGAGAGAGAGAGAGAGAGAGAGAGAGAGAATACGGGGTATGAGCTGACAGCCCATTTGCTCAAATGGGCTGTCAGCCGGTAGCCGTCCGATTAGATCGATCAAACCATCCATTTTTTTTAAAAAAAAAACAGTTGTAAATAGCTGTATTTATTTTTATTTTTGTTACATTCTCTCTCTCTCTCTCTCTCTCTCTCTCTCTCACGCGCTAGCAGGCCGGCCACCTCCCCGACCTCCACTCCCGGCGCCGGCAGCCACCTTCTCCGACCAGGCTCCACTTCGGCGAGTTCCGACGGCGCCGATCCAGCCACTGTCAGCCGGTAGTGGAGGTTCGGCAGCCACTGTCAGCCGGTAGCCGTCCTCTCGTGACCACCGGCGAGGTCTGGCAGCGCCGATCCAGCCCCAACCTCCCCCTTCCTCCTCTGATCTCGCCGGAGGGGGACGGGGTCGCGCCGGAGGGGGACGAGGTCCGTTGGAGGGGGAGGGGGACGGGGTCGCCGGAGGGGGACGAGATCGCGCCGGAGGGGTACGGGGTCGCGCCGGAGGGGGACAGGGTCGGTGGAGGTTCGGGGTCGCGCCGGAGGGGGTCGGTGGTTCAGGCTGGGCAGAGAGAGAGAGGGAGGGAGAGGGGACGTATGGGTATACGTAACACAGCTGTGTTAACAGCTATTTGTTTCTTTTTTTTTTTTTTTTTTTTAAGGAACGATATCCGATCATTGGGATCGGACGGCTGTCGGTGACAGCTCAAATTAATATTTAGGCTGGCAGCTCACCTCCCGTTTTCTCTCTCTCTCTCTCTCTCTCTCTCTCTATATATATATATATATATATATATATATATATATATATATATATATATATATATATATATATATATATATATATATATATATATATATATATATATATATATATATATATATATATATATATATATATATATATATATATATATATATATATATATATATATATATATATATATATATTTATATATATATATATATGGAAATGCTTAGGCGCGATCCTGCGGTCCGCATCCGCAGTCGTCCGATGCGGTGCAGCGCACCGTGCCGCGTGCATTGGACGGCTGCGGATGCGGACCGCACGGATCGCACCTAAGCATGCCCCTATATATATATATATATATATATATATATAGGGGCATGCTATAATGCGACATGCGGTAAGTGCGGCACCGCACTACAACCGTCTGATGCGCCGCTGCATGCATGCGATGCACACAGCGGGTGCATCAGACGGCTGTGGTGTGATGCCGCACTTATCGCATGCCGCATTATAGCATGCCCCTATATATATATATATATATATATATATATATATAGACGAATGACAAAATGCGGCGTGCAATTAATGTGTGCGGTGTCGCACCGAAGTCATCTAATGCATCCGCTGCTTGCATGCGATGCATGCAGCGGTGCATGAGACGACTGCAATGCGACACCGCACGCCGCACCGTAACAGCCCTCAATCTATGTATAAATTTTTTTATATTTATCTTGCTCGTCCCTTAAGGGTAATATTCACTCCACGTACAACTCCCCCAACAGCGATCACGACTCACGTTGTGCCTCCTATGCTGGGTGTCTCCTTCGCTGTCCACCAATAGCCCAACACCCTGCGTACTTTAGGCGTGCCAGCGACTGTGCTCGCCGTCTGTGGCCTCTCCTTGGGCCCTTGCTCACAATCATGGAGCACATGACGTCCGTCGACGCCTCGCACCGATGCCCATCGGCAACCCCTTCACCCACCCGTCGGCGCGCATCTAGAATAGTTGTCCATTGGTGACTCCTGTGCCATCGAGTTATCTTGATACTAGCACTCGCATGTGTTCGTACAATCACAGTGCTCCACCGTGAACTATTTGGGTCGTCGCTCATCGCACGAGTCATCATTTTGTTGGTCTCGATCTCCTCGGGTCCGAGGTCACTCCTCTTGTGACTGTCCTTCATCGATCACGATGAGCCTACCTTAGGCCGGGGAAGGAGGCGCTGCACCGCGGCCTCCCAATGAATTCTTTGACCCTACGCCTCTAGCCATGCGGGCGTCCAGGGCACCAGAAGTTTGCCCAGGGCGCCAACTGCCGCTATCATTTGCCCAGGGCACCAGTAGTAGCGCGAGCCTAGGGCGAACTGCAAACAGATGGCTGTCTAGCACCCTCCTGATGCTTGGCCTTGTTGCCTTCTGTTGTCGAGGGGGTGGGTCCCTCCTCCGGCCTTCATTGACCCCTGGGAGGAGATTCCTAATGCATCTCATCGGGTCTAGACTCCTTTGATCACCGCTCCTTGGCACATCCGGGAGGCATGCCGACGCCTCTCAACTCCTCTAGGGTTTCGTCGGAACCCTCTTGCAGTTGTTGTCAATCAGCGAGATTGCACAAATCTGAGAATGCCTCCTCTTTTTATAGAGACTAACCGGGTTGGTTGGCTTGCACTCCAAGCAACTGATTACTTAATTTGCTTGGACATGCACCAAACAATCCCGGAAGTATGGGGATCACCCATCGAACCGTCTCTAACGGGCCGAACATATGGGGTAGATCCCAACAATAGAATTTGTATTAAAATGATGAGGTTTATCCGTGCATGGGGAGTTGCGCATCCGAGGCCTGACGGAAAATATTTTGCTCTAGCGGACGTACTGTTGCTATGCTCCGTGATGCATCTGGACCGTTCACCAAAGTGTAGAGAGCTAGGTCTGGCAGGTAAGAATCAGAAGAAAGTACCGACTGGAAGGAAATTTTTTGCTCCAGCGGAACTGTTGCTAGTTCCAGATGCTCAATGATGCATCTAGACAGTTCACTAAAGAGTTGGGATCCATTCGATCCAAGCTTTACACCCAGCCACGACTTGTGCATATCAGACTGCTCTCTCTCTCTCTCTCTCTCGTTGCACAGTTGGGAACTATCTAGATGCGTCACTGAGTATCTGGAGCGTCCCGTCGTTGGAGCAAAAAAATTTCCCCACTGAAGGGGAGTAAATCTGTGAGGCTCACCTGTTTATGGAAAAAAATCCGAGAGTGTTGAATAAATCTGAAATACAACAGAGTTGGTTCAAAGTTCTACGAACCTCACCTGCCAACAGACTTACAGCATCCCTTCCATCAGCTGGCATCCAGCGGCTATGTATGATTTTCCACGGACAGTTAGCCTGAGAAATTTGACAGTTCCTTAGTAGGATGTGATTGATTGGACTTCTACTGTTGCGTACGTTTTTCCTCATGCACTCCTACGTCTGATCAAATTAATGCATGAAATTAGCAGAAAACCTTCCATACCACCAAAGTTCCTCTCTCTCTCTCTCTCTCTCTCTCTCTCTCTCTCTCTCTCTCTCTCATCCCGGCGCCGCCATTGACAGCCAGCCATCCTTCATTTCCCGCCACAGCCATGTCATCCTCTCTATCTGCGTTCAGTCGTGGCGGCCATTTTCAGCACATGGCGTGCATCAATCAAATCGATTCCATTACTGGACTTCAATTGACCGACCCGCTAATGGAAATTAAGGAGTTGATTGAGACCTTCAAGTGGACCTAGTTCATGTAAAATATGGTGTTCAGGATCCCCACTTTATACAATACGTACATTAGTACCGATCCCGCATAATGTACAGACAGTTGTGATGTTGCTCGAACAGATCGTACATCGACACTGAATCTATCTCTTCATCGTGAAAAGAGAGAGAGAGAGAGAGAGAGAGAGAGAGAGAGAGAGAGAGAGAGAGAGAGAGAGAGAGAGAGAGAGAGAGAAGGGACGATGTTTAATTAAGAGTGGAGGTGAAGGGAGAAGAGGAACATGGTCATTTGGTTGACCATGCCTGTCCAAATTCAATTGCGGTCAAAAAACGGTTCATGCATGCTTATCCAAATTTCTAAGTATTATTGTTCTGGATTGTCCAAATTCAAAATTTGATCCGATTGTTCGGATTATTCCGCACCAACACTCACCCCTAGTACATGAGACATTGTTATTTGGGCTTGATTTGATTGCCGCACCACCCCAGCCACCTACCACCACCGTCGATATCGCTCACCATTGCCACCCCACCAACTCCGCTGCCATCACCACCATCCCTGGCCTACAATGGAACACCACCGGTATTGCCGACCACCACCGACGGTATCCACGTACCATCGTCGTCAGCTGCCACCCGCCACCGACGGTGCTCGTCGCTGTCGCCGCCCGCAAAACAAAATAACTTTTCAGAGATGTGTTTGCTTGAATTAGAAACAAAGGACTCCGACTCGGTCACACAAGTCTAGATTTGACTAATGACTATTGAGAGACTCACACATGGTGCAATATTGAACAATAATTGCGAAGGAATAGGACTGGATTAGGTTAGGTTTGAGAGTGCATGCCAGAGGCACCATGTTGGTCAGCCTTATGCAGTTTTTTATTGGACACAAAGCTCCAACCGTTATTGATGACTTGTGCCTGTTATGGACCAATTAAGCAGGATTTGGTACCAAATCCATGGCCTTACATGGAGACCTAAGGCACAACCTGCCTGCAGGCCGGACTTTTGGCCTACCTCACCATGTAAGAGGACCTCGCACTGTAAGACCAAATGGACCGATTTCTTAGGAATTTCACATAAGAACCCATTACCGTTTCCGAATCTCTCATTGCTCCCCTTGTGATGACAAGAAAATGTTGCAGTTTCTGCGGAGATTTCTCAACATCAACCTGATGGAGATGACCACCGTTGCGTAGCGCAGTTGGTAGCGGTACCGCCCCTTCTGGCATGGGCACTCACCTAGGTTCGATTCCAGCTCCCGGTGTTTCCTCTCCTGCTCGAGTGGTGCTTCCTTGATTGTGTATTCGCTGCTTGGTGTGCGGCTCTTCAACTTCCTATAGGCCTTCGGCCCTCTCCCTCTCTATGTAACCTTTAAAAAGAAAAAAACCCTCTGATTGAGATCTGGAAAATGAATTAGAAAATGATGGTATTATTCAATTACTAATCTCTCTTTACTAACCACCGGGTTGAAGCCCGAGTGGTATTTCCGCTCTCCCAAGTTGGAGAGGTTTCATGTTCGACTCCCGTGTCGCTTAAATTACTTTCCCTCAAGGCCATGTGCGTGTGAATTGATCGAATCTTGACCGTTGATACCATGCTCTTTTAATTATGATATAAGGAGAGAGCTTAAATAGCTATGATATAGCTCAATTTAGTGTTTAAATTAGCCTGATTGTACATAATAGTATGGCAATGGGGAGACACAAGCATCAAATCAATCACATGGAGAGCATGCCAAGGTTTTACAAAACTCATCTCTAGATCAAACTAGACCAGAGGGATACCGGTGGAGGATCGATTTTCTTCTACCCTTACCGGTTGCTCAGCAACTTGAATTCTCTGATCTTAAGGAGATTCTCTCAGCTGCTTTCTTCAGACAAGCATTAGATGCGGTTAAGTAGAGGTGGCACTCCTCTGGGTTTTTTTTTTCGGTCGACGAATTTATCACCACCTTTCAGTAGCACCCCATTCGTGTCTATCAATGGCTCTATTCGTCACAGTCAGCAACTCTACATCTGTGCCTGGTGCCCCATGTATTGTGCCTCGATCGGCAATCACCGATCTACGTCTTGTTCCCCCGTGCCTCTTTTCTGGCACTCGCACACAATGTGCCCATCGATCGATGTCCATCTAATTGAACCATTCTCATATCATAGTCTGCCCCCATAAGTGTGCTCCTAATTTTTTGTAGTCTCGAGGCTTGCCGACCCGACATCGGGGCAACCATCCTTGTTTCTTGTCACCTTGTGATACATAAGCCGGCCCAATGTTGTGGCACTACTCATCGTTGCCCGTGCTCGAGGGTTTAGTGCCCTGCGATTGGCTTCCTTAATTAGATCATGAGCTTGTGACTCTCATTGTTTCTTCTCAACTTGATGTTCGATGGCTGGATTTGGTGATCGTGACTTAGATTTTCGTGCATATGGGGTGGGTAGTATCAATCGACCAACGAATTACGAGTGGGGGAGGGAGACGTTGGATTCCCACCCCTCCACGTACCATGCCACTTGGTGGAGCAGGAGGCCCATCAAGTTGTCGAGCCGACCATCGCAGTACTGAAGGCCCCTACCAAAGCTCCAAGCAGAGATTGGAACATCGATCTTGTGCGGTGGTGATCCTTCAAATCCTGATCTTTTCCTATAATTTATCAAACCGAGGTTGAAGATGGTGTTCGTACTGCTATCTGTTCTGCTGATAAAGTCCAGAACCACCTGGAAGGTTGGGTGCATGCTTTGATCGGGTATGTTCTTGGGAGGAAGCCATATACTTTAATTTATCAAATTCAAAGACATCATGGAGAATGTGTGGAGGACCAAAGCAACGTGGGAGTTGTTATCGTGTGAGAATGATCATTTTCTCTTTAAGTTCAAGACTAAGGAGGATTGCTTGAAGGTGCTCAAAGGACGACCATGTTACTTTAAGGGGCGCCTTGTGGTGCTAAAGCGTTGGTATTGTGGGATAAAGTGTAAACATGACATCTTCGACAACATTCTCATGTGGGTTCAGATGTCGGACTTTCCAGTGGAGTGTTGGTCAAGACGCTTCATTAGCAGAGTTGCTAGCGTAGTGGGGAACACACTTTATGTTGATCGTCCAACAACGGCTCGAGGCTGCCTCTCTTTTGCGCATTGTTGTGTCGAGATCAGGGTGGATGACATGCATTCTCCCAGATACTGTTATGGTTCGTGTTAAGAAGTGTAGAGCGGATGGAGTGGGAAAGACATTGAAGATCACTCACCCCCTAAAATGTGAATGGAGGCCTCCTAAATATGGTTCCTGTAAGGTGTCCGGCACTCAATGATGGATCCAGCTATTGTTTTAGCTCAACCCTCAAAGTCCTTACTAAGCCTAAGTGGGTGCCAAAGCCCTCTGCTAGGTGTCCCCAAGAGGAAAAATCTGGAACAAATGAGACAAGCACAAACAGAGCTAGACTAAGCGGATTTTGATTTTCAGCTCTTACAGACCGGTGTAGGGGAATAGACGTGGGATCGATCTCCCCAACCCGTGAATTCAACGACTTTTGTGGAATCAGCAGAAGCATCTCTAGGAGGTGTCTCTAGCGATGTATTGGTGAAACAATCAGTATTAGACACAATTTGATGGAGATGGTAGGACTGGAGATTGCAATATCTCTAGATCGATCTTCCCCTCTCCCTGATCAGCTTAATATTGAAGCAGCAGAGATTGAGTGCCGTTCAGCAAGAGATGATATCTCAACTTCAGACGATAGAGAAGAAGATGATGGGGATTGGCCTCCTGCCTGCTATCCCAGAATGTTGATGTCTCGGTCAAAGCTAGCCTGGGGAGTGCAAGATAGTTGATTCGTGCATTTGGCAAATAGATCATATTCTTCAGAACCTTAGGGGCAACTATTAACCCTCAATTTCAAGCTGGAGCAGGGCCTCCTGCTTAATAAGTTGGAGGATAGCACCATCGCGAAAATAACATCCTCTATCGGTTTCTGTTTCTCCAACGAGGCGGAGGATATCAAGGTTGTACTTGCTCACATACATGATTTGGAGAAAGGTCTAGAGCCCCAAGGTCTGATGCCTAGGGTGTCTTTTCGACTTCTCTGTGCTTTCGGGCAGGGTAGGAGAAGCTTTAAATTTTATTTGTTGCTAAATCTTGTTTTATTTGTAATGGGAGATTTTAGCCTCATTGCTTGTAACTTTTTTTTTGAGTTATAATATACAAGTTGGGGTATTAGCCGGCCTTCCCTAGTGGAATGAAATTCTCAAAAAAAAAAAAAATCAATAAATTAAGAGGGAACAAGAGAAGGAGGGGTGGAAGGAGAGTCTAGGCTCAAAACTCAGAGAAGCTAAACCAACATGGTAACTATCTAGATGTTCTAGTTTCTAAACCGGCCTCTTTGTGCATGCCTTGTTCTTTGTGTGGCTCGTGTATGCTTTTAAGTTGTTTTTCTATCTCATGGCTCTCTATATTGTCGAAGTAGCCAGGCTTTGGGCATATCTCTCGTACCAACGTGCTCTTGTCCATGTGGTACTTTCTCGATCTCTCCATTGTTGGAGAGGTTCTTTGTTCGACTCCTGGTATTTACATCGTGGAACCAACTTTTTCTCTACATCGTTGTTGTTTTGTTTGTGGGAGTGAATCTTGGCCGTACGCTGATGTCAAGCTCACGGGATATTGATTTATAAAGTTTAATAAAATAGCATTATGATGTCTTCCTCGGTTCGATCTCCTTACCTCTGAGTCCATGTTCTAGCGCCATATCCTTTGTAAACCCCCCCCCCCCCCCCCCCCCCCCCCTCTCCAAAAAATGGGCATATCTATAATTAGCAACCTTCTATGGACTATGCTGAAAAATCTGTTGTTTCTTATGGCGTATGGCGGGTTGGGACCACGCCGTGATTCTCGACGAGAAGGGAGTGACATTTATCTACCTTTGGGGGTCGGTACGTATCACCGACAGCTCGCATCAAAGAGTCAGCAACGTGATCTCACACAGTTCCCACCGCTTTGCTCTCTCTCTCACCTCACTCTCTCTCTCTCTTCTATGTAAAGGCTATGCATACATGTGCATGTGTTGATATTGCATGGGTTATCATATGTTGGGATACATGCATGCATGGTTTTAGATGTTAGAGAGATAAGGGATAGATAAAGAAATAGAGAGAGAGAGAGGGAAGGTGAGAGAAAGGAGAGAGGAGAGAGGAGAGAGAGAGAGGCTGTCTCCTAGTGTTAGGGTTAGGGTTTTGCCCACCTTGTTTCTTTCATACAACCTCTGTCAGATAAGAGGATATGATAGTGGGATGATGACGCCACCCATCTAGCTCGCCGGATGGGATCGCCGCTGATGGATCGGATCGGCGTTGGAGCCCTCTTGGCAATCCAAGGAGGATGATGATCATACAAGGAGAAGAAGTGATTCCCAGTTGCAGTAGAAGATCGAAGACAGTGACGATGGGTAGCAATTGTTCCGAGAATTCGATCGCAAACCCTCCCCACAAATACGAGGAAGACGACGACGGTGACGAAAACCCTAGAAACGGAGGGAGCTCGAGCAACAGCACGGTCGAGGAGAGCGAGAGGCGGGTCACCCCGGGGTCCGTGCGGCAGTACAACCGATCGAAGACGCCGAGGCTTCGATGGACGCCGGATCTCCACCTCTGCTTCGTCCGTGCCATCGAGAGGCTCGGCGGCCAAGATCGTGAGTCCCTCATGCTTGTTGATCTTCGCCATAGCTTCAATTCTCTACTAACTCTTTCCCTCTCGCGGCGCAGGAGCCACGCCGAAGCTGGTCCTCCAGCTGATGAACGTCAGGGGCCTCAGCATCGCCCATGTCAAGAGCCATTTGCAAGTAATCCCCTCAATTTGTTCCATAGCCACTGATTTTTCTGTCTCATTAATCGAAAATCGTAATTGGGTGGGCTTAATTATCATCAGATGCATAGGAGCAAGAAGATCAACGACTCCGGTCGAGGTACTCGAATTCGGAAATTAAGTGTTCGGTTCTCAGGTCTAGCTGTTCTTGAATTTTTCCGGGTTCGATTTCTTGATTTGCAGTTATCGCGGATCCGAGGAACACTATAGAAGGCGGAGAGCGGCATGTGCACGGCCTTAGCCATCTTCGAATCTTACATGGTTTTCAGCAAAGATTGATCGCGAATTCGAGGTAATTAAGAGCCCTAATTTTGTTGGGTAATATATAATTTCAATAAAATCATGGCATAATTATGTTTATATCTAATCAGATGTGAAGGCAGTTCTTGGGGTGGTCATGGGTATCCTAGTACACCAGGTTTGGGACCTTATGGTTCGGCCGGGGAGACGATCTTCAGACGATGTCACGAGGCGATGAGCGGTCGCGATTTCCACATGGGCACCTCTCCATTAATCGATCGAGCTCCTAAAGAATTGCTTGGAAGGCACAATGAGCTCCGGTTTGTCCATGATCTGAAATGCGAGACATCCGGATTCAGACCGAGAGAAATAGGCCCCTACTCCACAGCCCAGCTTCACGAAACCGAGCCGCAACGATCGGCGCACTTGGCCAGCCTCGACGGGCGGAGGCCGGTGCGGTGCGGGGCGGACGATCACGGGCCCGATCTGAATCTATCGCTGAGCATCGCACCGAGGAGCGAGAAGAGGAAAAGAGGTTGGGAGGATGATGAAGTGGACAGCAGCCTGTCCCTCTCCTTGTTCTCTCCTCCTCCAGGACAAGAAGGATGCTCTACAGATGGTGAGAAAGCCTCAGAGCTGTGCAGGCTGAGGGAACAACATGGCAGTGAAAACCATGCAGGAGTGACAAGTACTCTTCATCTCACTATATGAGTGTGGTGTGGTGAGATCTTGTGGTACTTGTCACTGGGAAAAAAGGTAATGAAGCCAACTCTTTGCTCACATTAATTCCTTTTTGGATCTCTAGCTAGTTTGTACTCATTAGCATCTGAGGCCTAACAGGGATTATGTGACCAGACTTCCATGTATTGCCTTAATGTTCAATGTAAAAAAAAAAGAAGAGGGCCACAGTTTTAGCATGGCATGTGGCCTGACTGTAACCCTGGCTGTAGCTTTTTCTTTCTGTAGTGATTTCATGGTATTATATGGACCTGAATAAGGGTGGATCCCTTTGACTAGATTCCTGCTTCTTGGTCTTTGGATTTGTCAATGCATACCTGAGCTTTTAGCTATATATATTGATTTCAATGGAAAGATTTCTTTAATTTTTTTTTTAAACTTGAATATGGATATTATATTTTATTCTTCTACATAATTATTAGGAGTGGTATCAAATTAAGATAACATGGGTGCCATTCTTCTTGAACTTGTAAGTCTTTCATCTGCTCAACATTCTAACATAAGGGAACTACTAGGTCTCTCCTATTCATTGGAAAATGGGTAAATTACAGTGGCACCCTCTCAGTTATCTGACAAATTTTACATTAATCACTTTCTATGATCTGAAATTACACTGACACCCCTTGTCGTTAAATGTTGGCTAAATACTGTAAAGAGGGAGTGAAATTCTCATTTTATCCTCTAACACTTTTCCAAGTTTTCCTTTTTTCTTTTTTTGGAAAATCGCTCTAGAGAGGGTTTTGGCATGGAGCCCTACCAGTTTTTTGATTAAAAAAGAATGTACAACAAGGAGAAATTACTATTCCTTTATATATATATATATATATATATATATATATATATATATATATATATATATATATATATATGGGAAATGAGTTCCTATGACATGTCATAGGGAGTACTCTATGACATATGGTGAGTTAGTAACCCTAGAATATTTAGAATGTTCTGAATTTTTATGAGGATGATCACCCTATCTTAGATAGCCCCCCCGCAAAAAATCGGCTCATTATAAAACTTCTAGAGGCATCAAATATGATTTTCAATTTAATGGTTAAAATGGATGGCCGATAAAGCTTCTAGCATTTGATGCCCCAACAAGTTTTAGAATGCTTTGATTTTTTGTGGACATTCTATCTAAGGTAAGGTGATCACCCTCAAAAAAATTCAGTACATTCTAGCATTACTAATTCACCATATGTCATACGGTACTCCCTATGACATGTCATAGGAACCCAGTCCTCATATATATATATATATATATATATATATATATATATATATATATATATATATATATATATATATATATATATATATATATATATATATATATATATATATCTATATATATATATATATATATATATATATATATATAAAGGCTCATGGCCAATATTAACATGCCAACTCCTTTGGCCAACCCTCTAGGCACTCCAGAAGCGCTAGCTGCTAGCAGATGGGATGAGCTCCAAAAACAAAGTTTATCTCCCTTGATGTCACATCTACCTTCCTTAACTTAGCCCAAATTCGTTCGATGGCGACATTAAATTATGAATGCTGGTTAGGCCGGGTGGTAGCTTTCTGAACGGTGATGATGGCTGCGGCAGACTAGAAAATCCTCCTTACTGATGTGTTAATTTTCTCTCTCTCTCTCTCTCTCTCTCTCTCTCTCTCTCTCTCTCTCTCTCTCTCTCTCTCTCTCATTCTTCGGTAGTTTGCACTCTCCTTCTATGTCTTGATTTATGGTTTTGTGAACCTATTGTGAGGGCTTTTAGTTAGGACGGTTGCTTGCTCCAAATGTATATATGTGTTTAACTATAAATCGGGGTTTCTCCAAAATTAGGATCCAAAAACTAAAATTTCACCACTATTAGGGTTCGCCCAATTTGATAATTAAATGTACTGTCAAATTATAGTTAGGGTTCAAGAACCCTCAATTCTCAAGTATCCAATATATTCCACTTCAAATTAAACTTCAAAATTCTACTTAAGGCCTGCCCTAAGTAGATTAACGTCTGCCCCATTAGGTTTTTCCCTAATTTAAATTAGGGTTTGTCTAATTTGAGTTAGCCTAAGTAGCATTAGGGTTTTTCCTAATTAGGGATTAGGGCTTTCCGAATTAGGGTTTGCCCTAGGTAGAATTAGGTTTTTCTAATTCTAATAAAGAGGAAGTTCGCGAGGGTAAACTAGGTATATTTTCAATATTATGTCAGCATTCCCCATCCAACCCTCTAACGGTAGACTAATGGATGGGGAAATCTATTTCAGACAAGTGAACCAGAGGGAGTGTCAGTGTAATTTACCCTGGAGATATTGCAAGAGTTCTTACGCTTACATGAACCATTAAATTCACTTTTTTGTTAATGTAAATACTTATTTTCTCATTGCATATACTCAATATGGATGGGTATTTTCCTAGGTAATATACGAAATATATGCTGATTTTGGCATTCCCATCGTGTGCGGTGGAGGGATTCCTTTGGGCCTAGTATTCTGAATAATTTAGATAAGACCAGATGATGAGTACGATGAGAACTCCTGTAGAAGGAGAGGATTATCATGGATTATAATCCTCTGGTGCAAAAGTCTGTGCTTCTAACCTACCAAGGATTCAACTCTTGTCTGAAGATATTCTTTGGCTATGGATGTGATTGAGCATTCCCATTACAAGAAATGAAGAACTTGTTGGACATTATATATGGTTTCCTCAGACAGCCCTTCACTTCTGGTTGCATGCATGATGGTATTATTTCTACATAACTGTTTAAACAACCAAAGTACCAATAAAACAATTGGGCCAAAAGTTCCATGGTTGGTTCAAGGAGGCTTTGTAGTCTCTGGCTTTAACTCACTAGAGTGGATTACTTACAACAAATGGAACTTTCCATGAGTACTCATAGGAACTTAGGGTCCTTAATTTCTACATTATTCTTTGTTGCTTATAAAGGTGTTGAGGATCTGCCCCCCCCCCCCCCCCCCGACATCCGCTCGAGAGTCGGCCGGACACTGAGCCTAGACCCCGTCGAGTTGCACATGCGCCGATCTGTCGGGTGCAACCGGAAGTGCCGTACCATGGATCAAAGGACCAAGAGCCCACAAAGATCACAACTAACAACTAGCACAGAGCGTACGGAATAATCACACAGTACAACAAACTACAGAATATCACGGGCAATAAAGATTGGATTATCATATATAGATAAAAAATTACACAAGCGGTGGGTACGCGTCGTCGCTTTTTGGATCCCGGCAAATTTAAACCCTCTTTGATCCATCCCACTCACACCCACGAAGCAGAGTACACCCGCTTGAGAGATACAAAGTTACCAGAGGATATGCTAAGAGATGAAAGCGCCCAAAGTCGAAGCCGAGAAAGACGACAAAGAACCAGGAAGATGATCTGCACATCTTATCCTCTTCCTACATTTTCTTTCTTCCTTCTCACTTCTCTTCACTTTTTCTCTTCCTCCCTTTCTTTTCTCTCCTTGAGGCAAGCCCTAGATCAGGTTTTCCATCTCTCCCCTACATTCAATTTGTTTTTTCAACCATCTACTAAGAAGTCACACTGCACCGTGTCACCATCGCCATAAGCACACAAAGAGCCTGGGGGGTGCGCCGTGCTGGTGCCGCCACCAAATCCTTTCTTCCTCTCTGGTGAACCTCCTTCTAATAGACGATCTCAAGCTCACCATGTAGCTGTCATCGACGATCTCCAACTGTTTCTTCTAACCTTAGAGCCTCCCATTGCCTCCTCATAAATAAAGAAGCAAACGTGTACCCATGAGAGACCTAAAACAGCCCCAAAAGTTGGCCAAAATATTTCGAACCTATTGTTGTCGCTCTTATGTCTAGAGCATGGAATTTTTGTATTAATATTAATAATGATAACTTTAATTATTTCTTCAATTAGAATACTACTTTGGTATGTATTAATCACATGTAATAAGGACCACCGTAGGACCCTGAGATTCATGGTGGGTCCATGCTTAGGAGACTCAGTGGACCAGTCCTGTGTAGACTTAGTATATTAATTCATAGCTTTGGTAATGTCGGTTAGTTTACTAGGAATAAGATTTTGGCAAGTGAGGGTTATGGTGAAGTATCCACCATGGAGATATTGGATCTCTATCCACCTGGCCATGCACAATGATTGTGTTGAACAGAAACTAAATCGGTGCACAGATCAATGAATCAGACAATGATGTAAAGACCATTTTACCACTGTAGGTAATCTGTCCTTAATTAAACCTAAGAAACCATACCCACTAAGCTAACCAATTATGTGGTACTTTGATGTATCAACGTGTGCGGGCCTACCATAATCCAATACCATGGTACGTTGGGTTATCCGACTGTCATTGAAATGCTGGTATGAAAATCCTACAAGCTATTCGATGTCCTGAGATGGATCGGTGCATTGTGATAAGTTGGCCCGTTCACATAGTTAATCCAGGCCTGTTGGTTTTTAGTATGACAGACGATGATCCGGGTGCTAGATATAGTATTCGGAGGTGTGTGGTGTTATGGATGACAAGTCATTAAACATGAGTCAGATGATCAACCGGGTTTGATAGTGCTCTCCATCACCCGGATCAAATCATGGCACCAGTAATAGGAGGGATAATAGATTACGAGGTTATAATGAAGAACAAGATTACGAGGAAGTAATATACGTAAGTTTGGGATTACTAAAGTGCAGCCCACGGGTCATACTAGGTTAAGTCGTGAGTTATTCGGATTCGGACTGTTTGACGAAACTCCTGGTGTGTCACTGGAACAGTCATTCAAGAATCTAGTTGGATATAAGAATCCCAAGTCTTGAAGGTTCCACCTTCTCATCATATAAAGTAGTTATTTACCCGACTAGGATAAATGGGTTAGATGCGAGATAGATCGATATGATAAACCCTAAAGGCCTATTTATATGTGTAGTGGCACATAAAGGTATTTTCATAAATACCTAATTATGGTAAGAAACATATTGAATATGGATGTCAAATGATGCAAAATAAATCCAGGAGCTCATTAGTGTAGACGAATCTCGATTGTGAGTTAGGAATCTCTCTCTACCTCTCATATAGTGGTTGCACCTTTGTGAGGGATATTTTTGTCTAGACTTACTAAAAGGGGCACCGCATGCGCATGCGATGTGCTAAGGCACCCCTCATCATTATCTTTATAGATATGCATGGCCCCCCATTTTAGGGATTTGATCCTAAAAGAGAAGGGGGGGGGGGGGGGGGTAGTTTTTGGAGATAGAGATGAGAAAGAGAAAGAAATCGGCTACAAGCAGTCCGACCCTCCCTCTCCCTCATCCGATCTCATCCGAAGCACCCCTCTTTGCTCAAGTCCGATCCCCCTCTTCTCTCTACCTCTCTCTTGTGGTTTTGGCCAAGGAAAAAGGAGGAAGAAAGAAAAAGAGAAAGGAAAAGGAAAAGAGAAGGAGAAGGAAAGGAGAAGAAAGAGAGGAGAGATCCATTAGGGTTTCCGTTGTTCTTGCTTCGTGTCTTTCGAGTTTGGCTCATCAGCCTTGTACCTAGTGGTAAGTCTGATTGATGGCTCATTCCTGTAGAAGATGAGGTGTTCCCAACAGTTTCTCTCTTCTCATTCATAAGGACAAATATAATAGAGTCGACCTTGTCAACTAAAGTGGGCCCCAATTGGAATCCTCTCATAATCGACTACATAAATAAGAATCCCACAAAATAGAACCCCAACAAGTAATGGGACTCTTTATATTTTAGCCATACAGCTGTATGTGTTAAAGTCACCTCTTTGAAAGATAGATGTACCACCCTATAATGTAGTCAACTACGTTAATTGAGTGGGCCCCACTTGGACTCCTCTGATCATAATCTAATACCTGAATAATGATCCCACAAAAATAAGGCCTCTCATAGTTGTAAGATACTTTATATTTTTATCACACAGACGTGGGTGTTACAATTACCTTTTTGACACATAGATGTACCCCCTATAATGTAGTCGACATTGTCAATTGGAGTGGGCCCACTTGGACTTTTCATAATTTATTATATTAATAAGGATCCCATAATAGTGAGACCTCTCTTAGATAGAAGATTTTTTATATTTTAGCTACACAGATGTGAGTGTTAAAGTCATCCCTTTGACACATAGATGTACCAACTATAATATAGTCGACCTTGTCAATTAGAATAGTCCTCACTTGGACTCTTCTCGAAATATACTATACGAATAAGGATTCCTATAACATCCCAAAATTTTAAAAGAATTAAAATCGACACTTGTGAAAATTAGAATTTAACTGTATATTTCTCAAACCAAGAATCAGACTGCGCCAATGCGTTTGCCTCGTCAAAATAGTCTAAAACCGTATATAAACTTTTTTATTTTGACCCCATATAAGACACTTTAAAATTTAAAAACAAATTGAGGCTATGAGAGGATTTGATTGCTGAACCAATTTTATAAATACATCCCTACCTAACCACTAAACTACTTGTAGGTTTTGATACAAATCTAGAAATAATATATATATAACGATAGGAAGACCAAAGGGTTAGCAAGCTGAACAGTTAGGTCCATTTGGATTCCGATCTGACTAAATCGATGGCTCTTGGGTTCCTAACTGAATAAAAGTTAAAGCATAATTTATTGTGTTTTTCATTTAAAACTCCAGACTTTTGGTATTCTCAAGAAGGCCATATAACCCCCTTACTACATCTCGGACCCACGCAAATCCTAAAGCTTTTTTGAAGAGTTGTGCCCACTACAGTAGCCACACCATCATAACCTAAACTGGGCTACCAGACTGCCACCGAGACATCGCTCGTCGGACCACTGGTCGGCACCTGACTACTGCCAGTCCATCGCCGGACCAACGGATCCTACCCAACCACCGCCCTCCCACCGATCGTCGCTCGCCAGACCACCCCATCGTTGTTGCCATCGGCCACCACCAGCCGGACCACCCACCACCAACGTCCATCGCCAATCACCGTCGGTCGCCACCTGGAGGACCTCTGGTCATCATCCACCGGACCGTCGGTCATCGTCGGTCACCATATGTTCGAACCACCATTTGCATCACCACCTGGGTAAGCCTAGACCCTCCTCTCCTTAAGTTATGATGGGCCAAAGCCTAATATAATTTATTAAATTTAACTATTGGGCCGAAGCCTACTAACTTAAGCATTGGCCCTAGCCCACTACTATCGGGTCTAGCTTATTATGCATAATTTAGAACCACTTTTGAGTGTTATAAACTACACTCGTTTTTCATAAAAAACTTGATATTATCACTAAGGGCAACCTACCAGCCCTATTATATCTTATCCGACCGTTATGGCATTATCTAGAGCAAACGAACTCGGAATCGACTTCCGTTTGCGGTCACGGACTCAGAACGAAAAAAACCATGATATAAAAAAAAATCCCTTTAGAAATGACCAAAATATTCTTATAGGGTAAATTGATTGATCTTTAAACCATAACTTGGACCTTTGACCTTGAAATTTGATTTTGTCAGTAATCCTAGGACTTCTACAATAGGACTACGAAATTGAATAAGTAAAAAAAACCAACTAATAACTAGAAGTATGCTGATTTTGAGTCTTAATTACGTTAGGAGATCATCTACTGAGGAACAACACTTCAACCTATCAGGTAGAGGATCTAAACCCGGTAAATTCTTGTTAAGATTATAGTATTAAAATAATAGATAAATATATA
Organism: Chamaelirium japonicum; assembly: GCA_947650365.1. NCBI lineage: Eukaryota > Viridiplantae > Streptophyta > Magnoliopsida > Liliales > Melanthiaceae > Chamaelirium > Chamaelirium japonicum. The sequence goes on along the minus strand of OX393551.1, from coordinate 57,649,012 downwards.
ACAATTGAGATAAAGTAAGAGAGATGCTGATCGTTATAGGTGTACGGCTTGCTTGGCTACTGCTTAAAAGAAACGTAAATGTGGGACTAGCCTTGTTTTATGACAAAAAAAAACTCCAAGTGTGGGGCTAGCCTTGTTTTTATGACTAAAAGAAGCCTAAGTGTGGGGATAGCCTAGTCTTTAAAGAAAAAATAACCCTAGGTAAGATTCCTACCGTAGCTTGAGCTAAAAATAGAATTAGGTGATCAATAACTCCTTTATAAATACACATGATCATATTTGCTATAGATTTTAGTCTATTAACTTATTTTGAATAAGGTAGGGTTATTGAAGAGCTGGTAGTTTAGATTCACCCCCTATAGGTTTCATGCCTACAGAAAATACTAATCCTGTAGGACTTGGCGAAGAGAAAGCTGAGGAGAACATCGGAAATGAATCGAATATAAGAGAAGATCCGCTCTATACACCCTACTATGAAGAGGCGAGAGTGGAAATTTGAAGAATCTTGGAGCTAGATATCGTTTTCCTACTATAATAAGCTATTTACTTGAAACTATTAAATATACTATACGATTTACTTAAACAAAGAGTCTTTAATCGTTTCCTTACTCAATGAAAAGTATTAATTATACCAAGTTTTTATCTTAACACCTTAGTATTATATAGGTTGCCTAAATCCGTAAAATACCGGAGCGTTACAACATGGTATCAGAGCCTAGATAATAGATCCTAGGGAGATAAAAAACATAGATTTATGATATTAGTAAACTAGTCACTTAATCTATTGGACAAGTTAAGCTCTTGATGTGAATTAGATTTAGGTATACCAAGCCTTGGATGATTGAGATATTGATGACTTACGACACTTAATCTCTAGAATAAAGTATACATCTGAACTTAAATTTAGTATCTTTTTTTTAAAATATATTATAATAGCCTTTGATGTGTAGGTCTGAGACAATAACATGGGGCGCTAAGGAGTTAGTCAACCTAGAAGATAATATAGGTGCATCGAAATTGGAACGCATGATTATCTAATGAGAACAAGAAACTAACTAGACCTATAAGATGTCTCTTCATAAAGATGTGTAATCATAAGATGGTATTATAAGCCCTAGAATTAGAGATACCGATACTCTTGTCACAATAAAAAAAACTAAAGGATAAGTAGGTTCACTTGAAGTTAGATTATATTTTCTCTTATACTCGAGTCTAGATTCTATGCGTAGACAGGGTGAACATAGGTACATGAAACCTTAGAAAAGAAAACTGGTGTGCTAGTCAATTAATCTAGAGGTAGGGCAATATAGGTATTGTAAAATTTAGAAGTATGATCGCTTATTTGTGAAGATCAATGGAATCGTCATAAACCCTAGTATAAACTCGATAAAGGTGAAGAAATTCTTAAGGAATACCTTAATTCAAGTTCTTATTCTTACATATTCTTTCCAGGGAGTAATGTTACTAAAGTATCCCAGAAAAGTAACACATGAAGACTGCCGAAAACAAAATGACCTCCAAATTCCTAAGGCATTTATTAGGGTAAACACAAGGTTAATTACCTAAAATAAAGTAAGGATCCATAATTCGCTTAGAAAATAGAAATCAATGACTAAATGCCTTAAAAGTATGAGGTAAAAACCTTAAGTTTAAGCTATCTTATATCAAATACTAAATGTCAACTCTGTTTACAAGCTATCCAATTTGCCCAAAGTACTAGAATCTTACCTAGGTTTATTTAGAAACATAAACCTCGATAAGAGTAGTTTAACACAACAATTAGATTTATGTACACCAATTACTCGAGAAAACAAAGCTATCCTGGCTTGATAGACCCAACAAGACTAAGATACTACTCAGAGCTGTAATGGAGAAATCCAATCACCCGGCCTTTATGATGGGAGCCCTCTAGTGTTCTCTCAGTGGCCTAATGATCTCACCAATCCGGAACCGTCCAATCAAGCTGGAATAAAATGTGTCAATGGTTCGACCACGTACCATGCTGATATCGTGGTGGTTCGGGGCGACTAAGTTAAGGGCTTTAATTGTTAATGCCACTAGTAGTGTGCATGATCCAAACCAAACCGACCAAACCAAAACAACCGATTTGACACACTAAATTTTAAATCGACCTAAACCAAACCGAACCGACATATATATGTATAATACTTTATTAAATATACCATATGTCCTCATATACCCTTGCTACCTACAACCTTTGCAATGCTGCAGGATTACTCAAAATCAATTACAAATCTTATTTAGGCCTAATAATTTGATAATAATTATTATATTTTAAAGTTAAAACTATATTCTAATAGAAGGAAAAAAAGCCCAACATGCATAAGGGTCAAAGGCCAAACCGACCATCCAATCCTATCCAAACCGACTTTAATTGAATTGGTATATTGGATTCCAATCTCAATTCAGTTTGGATTGAATTGGTTTCTATTGAGGCGCTCGAGCTCCTTTAATTTCCCGCCTTGGCTTAGTCTTCTGCTTACGGCGCGGCTCGTAGACCGGGTCTGGTCGACCTGGGCCTAGTTCGGCCCATTGGGTCCCCATGCTGGACCAAACCGAGTAATTCAGCTATACACGTGTCATCATCTGGGACCGAAGCATGGCAGAAAGCCCCTTCTACAGCTACCCAATGTCTTTAAAAGGGCAGTGGGCCCCACGATTGTATGGTATGCAAGAGGTACTGAAAATTTTCCCCATGATGGGGGCGTATTGTTAATCGAACGACTTAAAATAGTCGCCCCGAACCACGGAATCACCGTGGTTTGGGATCCAGCCAACGACACTTGCCCTTACCCGTTCAATCACCCGGCCCTTATGATGGGAGCCCCATGGTGTTCTCTCAGTTGTCTGTAGATCTCAACAATCTGGAACAGCCCAATCAGACGGGATTAACAGGTGTCGATGGCCGAACCCCATTCAGTGGTTCGGGAGGACTAAGGAGGTGTTTGGCATGTGGAATAGTTGTTCCGGTTAAATCTCATCCAGCATAGGACATTTTCATCAATTATACTTTTCAGTGTAAATTAGGGGTTCAACATTCCTGTTGACAGAGAAACACACGAAACAAGAAAAGTTTGTTTCTAAATCTTCATTCTGGCGGCACAAAACTAACAGTTAGTAATAGGAACGGACTTTAATTGTTACTGCCACGTTGCTCGGACATTAATTGTGGTTGGGATCTTGTTAGGAGTCCTTTCCCCGTGTTGGTTTGGCCGCCGCAGCGTCGTTTTCTCTCGCTTCATCTATAAATCCTCGTGATCTAGTGGCTCTCTCTCTACTCTCTCTCTTCTCTCTCTCTTCTTCTGAGTTGTGACCATGGAGTTTATCTCTTCTCTCTCAATCCCCATCAATCCTTTGGAGCTCTGCAAGCCTCCCCGATTCTCTTGCAAGGTGTGCACGGACAAACAACTCCATAAATACACATGCAAATCGGTCGTCGAGGGGCTTCCCGACTCCTGGCTCTCCTCTCAGCAATCCTTGATGCTCGACTTCAGCTACAAGCGCACAACCCCGGTGGCCTGCACCGTCGAGTCCTGCTATGAGAGGAGGCGCGCGGTGGTCGACGTCGCCGACTTCCTCTCCTCCGACCCACTTGGAGGAGAAGAGGTCTCCCACATGCTCTCCGGATTCTGCCTCCATGGACACGCGAGGGAGTGCCTTCACGGTGCCATCTTGGATCTCGCCGGTTATGCCGCGCAGCTGGCGGTTGCTCTTGACAGGATCGGAGTGGTGGTTCTGAAGGTGGAGATCAAGGCATTCACCACCTCTCTCGAGGATGAGGATGAGGAGGCTGTGGCTGCAGATGTAGAGACAGGGGAGTTCATCTCTTCTCTCTCAACCCCCATCAATCCTTTGGAGCTCTGCACGCCTCCCCGTTTCTCTTGCAAGCTCCATAAATACACGTGCAATGCGGTAGTCGAGGGGCTTCCCGACTCCTGGCTCTCCTCTCACCAATCCTTGATGCTCGACTTCAGCTACAAGCGCACAACCCCGGCGGCCACCGTCGAGTGCTGCAATGAGCGGAGGCGCGCGGTGGTCGACGTCGCCGACTTCCTCTCCTCCGACCCACTTGGAGAAGATCAGGTCTCCCACATGCTCTCCGGATTCTGCCTCCTTGGACACGCGCGGGAGTGCCTTCACGGTGCCATCTCGGATCTCGCCGGATATGCCGCGCAGCTGGCGGGTGCTTTTGATTGGATCGGAGTGGTGGTTCTGAAGGTGGAGATCGAGGCATCCACCACCGCACTCGAGGATGAGGATGAGGATGAGGAGGCTGTGGCTGCAGATGCGGAGATCGAGGCATCCACCACCGCTCTCGAAGATGAGGATCAGGAGCCTGTGGCTGCAGATGCGGAGATCGAGGCATCCACCACCGCTCTCGAAGATGAGGATCAGGAGCCTGTGGCTGCAGATGCGGAGATCGAGGCATCCACCACCGCTCTCGAGGATGAGGAGGAGGAGGCTGTGGCTGCAGATGTGGAGACAGGGGAGCTGTGCACGGTTTGTTTCGGAGAGTTTGGGCGGAGGTCGGTGGTGGTGCGCAATCGGTGCGGGCACGTGTACCACGAGGATTGCATGCCCTTCTATGACACGCGAGGAGGTACAGATTGCCCCTTGTGCTACAACGGTACGGCGGACTCTTCTTTGGACGACGAGGTGGCGGAGGCAGGGGAGGGGGCAGATTAATTCATTGTGTAAACTTTGTTATGGTACCAAATCATGCCCATTAATTAGGGTATTTTCTTCTGTTTAGATTAATAGTTTGTTTGAGAATATTAGAGAATTTTTTTATCATGTTTGAATCTTTGATTGTGATGTTGTACCATCTATTTATCTCTGTCAATGTTTTTCCTAAACAGAGGTTAATGAGAGAGAGATGAGAGAGAGAGAGAGAGAGAGAGAGAGAGTTTTGCTGCTTTACTGTTTTATTGAGTCCAATAACAGAGACTAATCAACATTGGCACCAATCTAACGGGCTCGATCGAGCACAGAATTTGTCCAACAAATGCTCATGGTAGAGGGACAAGGTTACATCTGTATGCAATTAATGAATTAAAAGATACTCAAACACCAATTAACCTCAAAATGAAATTCCAACTATTCCAGCTCAAAAAGAAAATGTATACAGATCGACTATGAATCAACAAGGAGGACATCAATCGACTTCTTTGCCTTGTAAATCACTCGCTCAATCTGCTGCTGCTGCCAACCAGAGTAGTTCTCCACTCTCACTACAACCTTTTCCCTGATGCAGAAGATGGACATTGTCAGATTGGTAATGTTAGAATCCCAAATATATCATTTCAGACCGACATTTCTGTAGACAACATATTTGATCGGGGGATTGGTCGGAAATTTGTATAAAATAAATGAAGCATACCCAGAAATCAAACCCAGCAATGTTGAAGCATTGTCGGGTTATTCATGCCCAAAATCTAACCTGACAACTTCTACTTGAAATCACAATATATCCAGTTTCATGGCTCGGGGATATTATTTCCACTGCATATAAAAGCTTTAACCAATCGCTTAAATGAAACTTAGCTCCCATTGGTAAAACGAGGGGGGAAAAAAAGAACTTAGGTTAAAAGAGAAAAATAGAACCAACCGCTTTAACAATTAACATAATATAAGCCAGCATTTCTGATGGGGACATCGAGCCTCGACCCTGGCGGGTGTACCAGCGCAGGAGGCGACACCTGAGCATGTGGTTCTGAGTCTAGCCATGTTGGCTGTTTATTTTTATGTTGGGTCAAGCCCGCACTATTAGTGGGTTGTGTTTTTTTTATTAGAGTATTTTTAGTCCCACCTCAATTAGTGGGCTATTTTGTTGGTCATTGTAAGCCTATATATAGGCCTATTGTCTTTTCTTTCAGTATGCAATGAATAAGAAATTTATGTTTTCCTCCACATGTGTGTTGAGAGAAACCAGGGTGAGGTGTGTGAAACCCAAACCCTAGGCGTGTGAAACTCTAGGTTCAAACTAGTGTGTGAAACCCTAGCCCCTAATCCCTTTTCTTTTCCCTAGCCCACTGCCCCCCATCCCCTCTCTCTCTCTCTCTCTCTCTCTCTCTCTCTCTCTCTCTCTCTCTCTCTCTCGCTCTCGCTCTCTCCCCGCGACCCTCTCCCTCCTCCCCCACCTGGCCCGATCCCCATCCCCTCCCTTTCCCTTCCCTGTGAACCCAACCGAACCCCCCCCCCCCCCCCCGGCCCCTTGCTCGCCCGACCAAACCCCCCCTGCCCCTCGCCCGCGCCCCGCCACCGGCCGCTGCCCTCCCTCCCCGCACGGCAGCCCCGACCACCCCCCCCCCCCTCCCTCCTCCCCCACCCGGCCCGGCCCGATCCCCATCCCCATCCCCTTCCCTTCCCTTCCCCGCGACCCAACCCGAACCCTACCTCCCCACCCCAGCAGAGCCCATCCCCTCGGCATGATGGCATGGCTGATCCGGATGTTGATCACAGCTTGATCGACGACGAAAACGGATTCCTCAACATCCGTTCTCCATTTCTCGACTTCCAGTTCAGCGCCGACGAGAACGTGAAGGAGTACGTGGAGCGCATCACCTACCTTGTCGCTCAGGACGCAGAAGCTCGGCTGGGGATCTCGGAGAACCATCGACGGTGGCATCCCGGCGCGCCCGTACACCCCAACGTGTTGGCACTCCGGGCCCTCGCTCAAGCCCAGCCCCAAACCGAGGATCCTGCATCGACATCGACCCCGCCACCAGCCGAGATCCCTGAGGTTTCTCACAACCCTCAGTAGGTGAGTTTTCCTTTTTTTTCCGGTCAATATTAGAGGGTAGCCCCGGTAATCAAATCTCCTAGGTTTTATCTATGAAAACTGTTGTTCCCCCCATAAACTGCGAGATGTGTGATTATGTTTAACCCTGTTCGTTACTAATCCTGATATTGCACGTAGAACCCTGCTGATAACCGAGCATATGTTATTTAATCATTTAAGAGTTGGAATAACTATTTGTGTGCCTGTTCGGCTTTGTTAAAGCCATTAGCCACATTACCTGTTTAAATTAATTTCCCGTTTCGGCTCGGAGCAAATTGGCGACCCTGTCGTTGCTCAACGAATATTGAAATCCCTGTTAACTCACACTGTTCCACATCAATTTCAGGCTTCGTCCGAACCCGAACCAACCTCTTTCACAATTCATTTTGACTCCAATTACATAATCTTATATTGAACTTAGTAGACTCCATCCACTGTAGCTGAGAATGACACCAACCAAAATATTTGGCACCCAGCTACAGTGGATCTGATGGGTGAATTTTCAGGGTCTGATGATTATCCTTGGTTCTGGCAGTCATAGATGGTGGGCAAAGGTTGGTGAAACCTCCTGCCCAGATTTGGATCTAATGAGTAATTCATCTTTGAGATTATTTTATATAGGTGGGCGCCCGTCTTTTTAGCCGGGCGTCTGCCTAGTCGTCCGCCTTCCGCCTTGAAACCACTTGACCGCCTGCCTTCCACCTTCCGTTTTTTAAAACATTAGATGAAGCATAACAACCCATTAGTAAAGTTATAGCAATATAATTAGTAATACGGTTAAGATCGTCAATAACAAGTAACAACCATAAGATCATGAATGATGTGATGCTACTACAAAGTTGATCAATGCATCTGTTATCATCAGCGTTACTGGACATTTCACTTTTTCCAAAATTTAATGTCCCTACCCGGACACGACACCACACTTGGACACTTGACACCCGTGTCAATATATTCTTGTGTGGACATTTTGGAGGTTTGTCGTGTCGGATTCTTCAAGACACTTGACACCCATGTCCAAGTACCATTGGTTATCATCATAGTACAAACCCAATAGCTAGCACATATATGATGTTATATACCACCCATGTTGGACAAAAGTTTACATGTGGACCATAATGTTCGCATTGCTATCGTTATAACATTGATGATTAATCTAATGCTAGTTACAAAGAATACAATTAATTCATTGTACTATGACAAACAAGAATCTAATGTCGTTCCGTAACTTTCATTCGATTAGACTAGGCTAAATTCTGAATTATTTCAAGCGTTTTAATTAGGATTGTGGCGAATCATCAAACCATGATCCAAACCCCTATCTAAAAGATGATTATCTTGCAATCTTCCACGAACATCAACGACATCAAACACAAAGGAAGAGAAGAGGGTAGTATCATTGTAGTTCAATGCAACCAAAAATCCGGTGCATGTACAAGGGTCGCATATGCGCCGGGTGAATTGGTCGATCGCATCCCAACGATCAATTTTCTCATTGGACTCTTTTATTATTGATTTTACACTGACCCCTCCCGTTTCTTTCTATCTTATGTATGAAAGTTTTTGAGGCCTCTATCTCTGTACAAGTGTACACTGCACGACTACGATTAAGATATTGCAATGTGGAAGCGCTAACAGTTGTATATAATTTGTTGCTCAAAACGGTTGGCTTTAGGGTGAAACATACAAGGCTTCATCCAAACATCCAGAAACAAAAGAAAACAACACGAATATATTCCGTCGGTAAAAACCGTTCTTTACCGACGGATATATTCCGTCGGTAAAAATAGTTTTTTTTTGTAGTGTGCGGTCCTGCGGTCCGCATCCGCAGCCGTCCGATGCACCACACCGTGCATCCAATGCACGCGGCGAGTGGATTAGACGGCTGCGGACCGCAGACCGCACCTAGATAGAGAGCATGCTCACCAATTTTTATCAAATTCTAAAACCTCTAGATAGGTTTCTCAAAGTTATCTCATAGAAGAGTTATCTCACTGGATCATTATCATATATATACACTAGTGCATGCCCATGCCTGTCGGCACTGCAGCGGGCCACCTTCGGCGGCAACTGCTCCCTCGAAAGTGCGCTGCGAACCCCCAGTCGTCCGATCGGCATGAATCGAATGGCACAAATCCATTCCGTCCCGGTTAAAACACTGCGGAGAAAACGCGCTGCGTTATCCTGGCCGTCCAATCGAAATTGATCGAACGGCAGCCTGAAATCCCGCTCCCGAGCTCCCTGCGAAACCGTGTCCATCCGATCGACATGGATCAAACGGCACAGACAAATTCTGCTCGATCTGTGCCGCTGTGCCGCACCGGTTATAGTGGATCCAACGGATGGCTGTTCGATCTGGCTGATTGAGCGGTCCAAAAAAAGTTCGTTGTTACTGTAGCAGCTACAGTAACAGCGAAAGTTATTTTGGGCCGTTTGATTCCCATCGATCCAACAGTTTTCCATCCGTTGGTTAGGGACGATTCCCATCCATTGGATAGATGGGAATCGAACGGACCAAAATAACTTTCGCTGTTACTGTAGCCGCTACAGTAACAACGAAGTTATTTTGGACCGTTGGATTCCAATCGATCGGACGGATGTAAATCAAACCAACACAACAATCGTCCCATCCGTTGGATCAATTGGAATCCAACGGCCCAAAATAACTTTCGCTGTTACTGTAGCCGCTACAGTAACAGCGAACTTTTTTTGGACCGCTCGATCATCTGATCGAATAGCCATCCGTTGGATCCACTATAACCAGTGCAGCACAGCGGCACAGATCGAGCGGGATTTGTCTGTGCCGTTTGATCCATGTCGATCGGACGGACACGGTTTCACAGGGAGCTCGGGAGCGGGATTCCGGGCTATCGTTCGATCAATTCCGATCGGACGGCCAGGATAATGCAGCGCGTTTTCTC
>OX393551.1:57531789-57636789 GCA_947650365.1 Chamaelirium japonicum | reverse complement strand
TACGAAGTATATGCTGATTTTGGCATTCCCATCGTGTGCGGTGGAGGGATTATAATCCTCTGGTGCAAAAGTCTGTGCTTCTAACCTACCAAGGATTCAACTCTTGTCTGAAGATATTCTTTGGCTATGGATGTGATTGAGCATTCCCATTACAAGAAATGAAGAACTTGTTGGACATTATGGTTTCCTCAGACAGCCCTTCACTTCTGATTGCATGCATGATGGTATTATTTCTAGATAACTGTTTAAACAACCAAAGTACCAATAAAACAATTGGGCCAAAAGTTCCATGGTTGGTTCAAGGAGGCTTTGTAGTCTCTGGCTTTAAGTCACTAGAGTGGATTACTTACAACAGATGGAATTTTCCATGAGTACTCATAGGAACTTAGGGTCCTTAATTTCTACATTATTCTTCGCTTATAAAGGTGTTGAGGATCTGGGTCCCCCCCCCCCCCCCCGACATTCGCTCGAGAGTCGGCCGGACACTGAGCCTAGACCCCGTCGAGTCGCACATGCGCCGCGCCGATCTGTCGGGTGCAACCGGAAGTGTCGTACCATGGATCAAAGAACCAGGAGCCCACAAATATCACAACTAACAACTGGCACAGAGCGTACGGAATAATCACACAATAGAACAAACTACAGAATATCACTGGCAATAAAGATTGGATTATCATATGTAGATCAAAAATTACACAAGCGGTGGGTACGCGTCGTTGTTTTTCGGATCCCGGCAAATTTAAACCCTCTTTGATCCATCCCACTCACACCCACGAAACATAGTACACCCGCTTAAGAGATACAGAGTTACCAGAGGATATGCCAAGAGATGAAAGCGCCCAAAGTCAAAGCCGAGGAAGACGACAAAGAACCAGGAGTCTGCACATCTTATCCTCTTCCTGCATTTTCTTTCTTCCTTCTCACTTCTCTTCACTTTTTCTCTTCCTCCCTTTCTTTTCTCTCCTTGAGGCAAGCCCAAGATCAGGTTTTCCATCTCTCCCCTACATTCAATTTGTTATTTCAACCATCTTCCAAGAAGTCACATTGCACCGTGTCACCATCGCCATAAGCACACAAAGAGCCTGGGGGTGCGCCGTGTTGGTGCCCCCACCGAATCCTTTCTTCCTCTCTGGTGAACGCCCTTCTAATAGACGATCTCAAGCTCACCACGTAGCTGTCATCGACGATCTCCAAATGTTTCTTCTAACCTTAGAGCCTCCCATTGCCTCCCCATAAATAGACACTACAAGATTACCGACGGACATTTTTATGCCCGTCGGTAATAATGTACTTTTTGCCGACGGTATTAATAATGTTCGTCGGTATTATAACTTTGATTTTTTTAATTTTTTTAACACATTTATTACCGACGGTCAAATATATTCCGTCGGTATAAACATTGTACCGACAGAAAATATATTTCCGTCGGTATAATAAGGTTTTACCGACGAACATATTCCCGTCGGTACAAAGTATCTCTTTTTACCGACGGATATGTAATTTCCGTCGGCATCATGGCTTTATACCAACAAATAACTAACGTCCGTCGGTAATATACCACGACGAAACTCAGAATAAAAATCGAGTCTCTGGAAAAAATGGAAGTCGTTGGTTTTTACCAACGGATAATATTTATCCGTCGGTATAAAGTGATTATGCCGACGAACATTAAGTGCCGTCGGTAAAAAATCGTTGGTTTATACCGACGGATTTTATGTTTCCGTCGGTATAAAGTCATTGTACCGACGAAAGTAAAAAAGTCCGTCGGTAATAAGCCTCCTATAACTTATTCAGCGATCCCCCCCCTTCTGTTTTATTTTGATCTGATCTCTCCCCGCCCCCCTCTCTCTCTCTCTCTAAATCTCCCCAGCCTCCCTCCCCCCATCCCCGGCCTCCCTCCCCCCCTCCCCGGCATCCCTCCGCCCCTCCCCGGCGTCCCTCCAGTCGACCCCCTCCCCGGCGTCCCTCCGGCCGACCGATCGACCGGCGGCGAGCTCCTCCTCCTCCTCGTGGGCTCCGGCCGGTGAGATCCTCCTCCTCCTCCTCCTCCCCCCGGTGAGATCCTCCTCCTCCTCCTCGTGGGCTCCGGCCATATTATAAAAATTAGGTATATGATTAGGATTAGGTCTAGGGTTCATCCCATGGCTTAATTGAGCTTAGTTGGCATATTTTTGGCAGATTTCACCAATTGAAGCCGCGAACTTTAATGTTTTCTTCTTTTTTAACCAAATCGCCCAATTGAAGGAAACCTCCTGCATTGTTTGTAACCACACATGCTGCACTATCACGGTTAATCACCTTTTGTATATGGGTGTCGTGTGTGTGTGCATTTTTCTTGTAACCAGGAGGTTGATCAACATATACTTGTTCCAAGATCCCAATCAAAAAGTTGATTTTACGTCCATTTGAAATACTTTCCATTGATTTTGAGCTACAAGAGCAGTGACCATCCTATTAGTGTCAAGTCGTGCAACAGGGGCAAATACAGCTTGATTAATACTTTACTTTTGTTTGTAGCCCTTGACGACTAAGCGGGCCTTGTATTATTCAACTTCTCCTTGTGCATTTAACTTGGCCTTATGTACACATTTTACTCCGATTGTTTTCTCCATTTGGAATTTCAACCAACTCTAGAAGTCTTCAAATGTAATAGGATAGGTATCTATAAACAAGGCAAAATTTATTCCACCATTAGTAATCATAACATAATCACTTGATGGGCACCTTTCAAAAGGTTGTTATGGCCAGCTAGATCTCCTTGATGATGATTGAGGTGATTATTCATCATCATTGATATTGTCTTCATTCCCAATGTTTTAACTGTCGTTATCACCAAGTATCCAGGGGGACAATCTGGGGATTAATCACTTATTTATTGTTATTATCGCTACAGATTGGGGAAAAGATAGAAAATGTGAAAAATAGGCAAAATGAAGGGGGTTTAATAATGTTGAATCACTTCAAACTTGATCCATAACTTATTTATCATCTGATGTTTTTGAAGATCTTAAGAGAAATTAAAAAAAGGGATTTCAAAAAATAACAAAACTTTGAAGCTTTGAAAAATCACCAAATCCAAAAAGAAAAGTCTTAAATCCACCAAGAACAAGTTATAGAGAGCTCAGATTAGGTTTAGAAACAAAATCTAAGAAAAAGAGAAAGAAAATGGAGAAAACCCCTCTCCTGACGAAATTGGTTGACTTTTCACCCCACTACTGACAGTTTCATATCGGATGGAGAGTAATTTTGGCAATCAAATAGGGATATATCAAGGATATCGGCGATAAAATGATGATATTGATGATAAAATAGCAGTATTGGCAATCTATCGAGGATAATTCCCTGATATCACGTATAAAGCGGAATCCGGGGGATATCATATCGCCACTTAGCGATAAGGGAAAATATTGCCGATAAATTGTTATTTATCGTCGATGTTTTAAACCATGTTCATTCCCATTTGATGGTAGTAATGGAGGGTTCACAACTTCATCCTTTTTATTTCTGACTCCACATCAAGTAATGTGGGTTTTACTTTTTCTTCTCATTTTCATTCCAAACCCAAGCCTCCTCGTCATTGAATTTCACATCTCTACTCAATGATTTTTTTTTTGTTAAAGGATTGAAAAGCTCGTAACCTTTTGGTTTTTCTCTATACACCTTACACAACAAGGATGCATTTTGGATGCATTTTTTTATTTATCATCTAAAAAGCATGAGAATAAGCAATGCTTCCAAATATTCTCAAATTACTAACACATGGCTTGAGACCACTCCAAGCTTCTTGAGGAGTCATGTCTTGAACACGTTTAGAAAGAAGCATCATTCATTTGGCTTTCAACATACTTCTTTCCAATACCATGATAAATGCATCATGCCCATCGCCTTACGGCACGGGGCACCTCATGTGGTCATTACTTATAATTTAAATCATTTCTTTATCATTTTTTTTTGGCTCATGTGACGATGGCTAGGGTTTTTTTTTAAAATAAAATTTTATGTTTCATATTGTTTCATATGTAAATCTTACTGTTTCATATGTAAATTAAATTGTTTCAGATGGCATCACGGTCATATGTTCGTAGAGGCAGAGGCAGGGGTGGGGTAGCTCGGAGCGCTCCGGCTGCCACCCCAGGGTCCGAGGCTGAGCCGTCCGGATCTGGTAGTGCTGTTCCTCTCTCCACACCAGCTCCTGCTGTGGTCGCAGCCTCCGGAGCTTCGAGCAGTGCTCAGCACTCGGCTACAGCATCTACGCCCACAGGTAATGTTTAGATCTAAAGTTTTATACATGTTGTAAATACTTCTTCAGTACTGATGTATATTTTATTTGCAGGATCGACCAGGCACGTAGGCGACCGAGGCGTGACGACGGCCCGTCGCTTGTCGGTCTTACGCGATCCGCTGTCCCTACAATGGAGCGGCAGGACCTTTGTGGGCGAGCACGCTTCTGACACCGCCACGTGAGTCGACATGATAGTACGGGAGGAGAGGAATGCCCCGATTGTGGGGTTAAGGGGGTGGAAGAACATTGATGCATCCTATAAGGAGAGGATGTATCAGTAGTTTTTGGTACGTTAGTTTCATTAAAGCATTTTAGAATAATATCGTACTTCTTTATAATTTGATTTGATAAAATAACTTGTTTCTAAATTGATTTTACATGAGAAATTTAAATGGGAGAACATGGAAACCGACACCCATCGGGAGGACTTGTGGAAGATGATGGGTGAGCGGTACATGGATTACCGTCACGAGCTCTACCAGCTCTACGGTTACTTGGTTGGCCAGCCGGCTGAGGAGGTATAGACTACGACCGGGACGAGAGACGCGCCACCGCTACACATTCTACAGGTTTTGGTCGCTCACTGGGCCACCCCTAGCTTTCAGGTATAATTATAATTTTGTTGATTCGTACTTGTTTTAATATTATACTAAAAATTTGTATTGATGTTTCAAAATTTAATCGATTGACACAGGCGAAATCTGCTATAGGCAAGCAGAATAGAAGTGCCTCGACGACACCTGCTCCAGTGAAGGGGAGGACCTCCATGCCCCAGCTTGCCCAGCAGCTGGTAAATGATACAAACATTGTTATTATTTAAAGCTCTATACATGTTATATTAACTCATCTATTTATTTTATATGTCCAACAGACACAGTCCTTGGGCCACGAGCCTAATAGGATTGACCTTTTTGAGGCCTCTAGGAGGCGGCGTATCGATGGGGCATTTCTGGACGACAGGGTTGCCTCGCAAGTGGTAAGTAATTAAATTACTGTTAATATATTCTTATATATATGCCATAAAATATCATTGAATATCATTGGTTGTTTTTATATAGGAGAGGATGCGACTTCTGGTGACCCCGTCGGGCGAGGCCGGCTCCTCCTCCAGCTCAGTATCTGTCGACTCAGCGATGGATACTGTGCTGAGACCTGCCACGCACGGCCGTGTCCTCTGTACGGGCCTTGGAGTCACGCCCTCCTCCTACTTTGGACGAGAGGGTATGCGCTCGAGGGCACGGGACACCCAGACCGGTGCTATCACTCAGTTGCAGTCTGCGCTAGACGCGGAGCGAGAGCAGAGGCAGGCCCTCGAGCAGAGGATTGAGGCGGAGCGAGAGCAGAGGCAGGCCCTCGAGCAGAGGGTTGAGGCGGAGAAGAAGGCCCTCGATGAGGAAAGAAAAGGTCGCAGGGAACTGGAGCGTAAATTTTATGAATTCATAAACCGGTCTAGCGGTGGCTCATCCTCATGATCAGGTACTTACTAATCTTTATAATATTAGCAAAAAATATGAATCTTACTAATTTGAGTTTAGATCATATTATCACACTTATGATTTTCCAACACTTAGACTCTAAATCGGTAAATCGGATCGTAAATGGTCTCTCTCTCTCTCATGGTAATGATGTAGCCTCTGTTTTTCTTTTAAATGATAGAATTTTGTTTTTTAATCATGCTAGGTGTGTGCCTCGTTGGAAGAGGGA
Organism: Chamaelirium japonicum; assembly: GCA_947650365.1. Taxonomy (NCBI): domain Eukaryota; kingdom Viridiplantae; phylum Streptophyta; class Magnoliopsida; order Liliales; family Melanthiaceae; genus Chamaelirium; species Chamaelirium japonicum. The sequence goes on along the minus strand of OX393551.1, from coordinate 57,630,803 downwards.
TATCTCCCTCATGTGACATTTGTAGTGGACACAACAATATGCCACCCAACGGAGTTCGATTTCTATCTCTGCAGTTATGCTGGCATACAGGTAAACTTTGACTGAAGCTTTGTAAGTGCAAATTATTTTAAATTCACTGAAGCTTTTTTTTTCTCTAATGCTTGAACTTTGTTATCAGAAAAAGGCCGTGGCAACGTCACACTGCTCACAGCCGAACACGATTGAGTACGAGATGGCGATGGACTGGATACTGGTGCAAGAGAAATCCATTTGTTGGTTCAACCGGTTACATAAGGTCAAAAAGTAGTACTACAAATATTTCTGAAATGCTAACAATAATGTTCAGCACCTCTGTCCGGTGTTTAAATGAGCCTTCTGAATATTTTACAGGTGCATGATGATGAACTGGATTATTTTAAGAAGAGGTTTACATACAAACTAGAGTAGTAAACTGGTGTACTTACTAACAATCCTGCACAAGATTTATCTTTCAAGGTATGAAAATATTATCCTTCTCCCCCTCCTATCCATTGAACATTAAGTAAAGGGGAAAATTACAAAAACCTTCCCTGAACTTTACACCTCTATTCATATTGGTCCCTCAGCTGTTTTTTTAAACAATTTGAACCCTGAACTATGCTCCGTCTGCATTTAGCTTCCTCCGTAAACTTTTTGTCCAAAAAAACACTTATCAATTTCCAAAAGGCTCATGATTTTTTGAAATATTTAACTTATGCTTATTAGGATAAAGGTATTGGTACCGAAAGGCTCATGATTTTTGAAATATTTAACTTATGCTTACTTGGATAAGGGTATGGGTGTTTTCGGGATAAAAATTGACAGAGGGGCTAAACATAGGCGGAGCATACTTCAGGGTTCAAATTAAAAAAAAAAAAACGGACAGATTAGTTCGGGTCGGGTCGGGTCAGGTTGGGTTTGGTCTGTCCATAGATTAAAAATCTGATGTAGATGCTCTCAAGTTATGTTTTTGCTGTAAAATATTTGGACCAATGACGATCCGATCCGATGACGATCCGATCGAATCCAAACCTAGATATTTCATATCCGAAACACGCTAACCTATGATTTTCCAACACTTAGACTCTAAATCGGTGAATCGGATCGTAAATTGGTCAAATATCCAATTAGACCCCGCTCGCAAGTCTGAAATACGGAATAATTCCAAGTTCGAATTATTGGATGCCGATCCGATGACGATCGGATCGAATCCAAACCTATTTCATATCCGAAACACGCTAAGTTATGATTTTCCAACACTTAGACTCTAAATCGGTGAATCGGAGCGTAAATTGGTCAAATATCCAATTAGAACCAGCTCGCAAGTCCGAAATACGGAATAATTCCAAGTTCGAATTATCAGATGCCGATCCGATGATGATCGGATCGAATCCAAACCTATTTCATATCCGAAACACGCTAACTTATGATTTTCCAACACTTAGACTCTAAATCGGTGAATCGGAGCGTAAATTGGTCAAATATCCAATTAGAACCCGCTCGCAAGTCCGAAATACAGAATAATTCCAACTTTGAATTATCGGATGCCGATCCGATGACGATCGGATCGAATCCAAACCTATTTCATATTCGAAACACGCTAACTTATGATTTTCCAACACTTAGACTCTAAATCGGTGAATCGGAGCGTAAATTGGTCAAATATCTAATTCGAACTCGCTCACAAGTCCGAAATACGGAATAATTCCAAGTTTGAATTATCGGATGCCGATCCGATGATGATCGGATCGAATCCAAACCTATTTCATATCCGAAACACGCTAAGTTATGATTTTCCAACACTTAGACTCTAAATCGGTGAATCAGAGCGTAAGTTGGTCAAATATCCAATTAGAACCCGCTCGCAAGTCCGAAATACGGAATAATTCCAAGTTCGAATTATCGGATGTCGATCCGATGACGATCGGATCGAATCCAAACCTATTTCATATCCGAAACACGCTAAGTTATGATTTTCCAACACTTAGACTCTAAATCGGTGAATCGGAGCGTAAATTGGTCAAATATCCAATTAAAACCCGCTCGCAAGTCCGAAATACGGAATAATTCTAAGTTCGAATTATCGGATGCCGATCCGATGACGATCGGATCGAATCCAAACCTATTTCATATCCGAAACACGCTAAGTTATGATTTTCCAATACTTAGACTCTAAATCGGTGAATCGGAGCGTAAATTGGTCAAATAACCAATTAGAACCCGCTCGCAAGTCCGAAATACGGAATAATTCCAAGTTCGAATTATCGGATGCCGATCCGATGACGATCGGATCGAATCCAAACCTATTTCATATCCGAAACACGCTAAGTTATGATTTTCCAACACTTAGACTCTAAATCGGTGAATCGGAGCGTAAATTGGTCAAATATCCAATTAGAACCCGCTCGCAAGTCCGAAATACGTAATAATTCCAACTTCGAATTATCGGATGCCGATCCGATGACGATCGGATCGAATCCAAACCTATTTCATATCCAAAACACGCTAAGTTATGATTTTCCAACACTTAGACTCTAAATCGGTGAATCGGAGCGTAAATTGGTCAAATATCCAATTAGAACCCGCTCGCAGGTCCGAAATACGGAATAATTCCAAGTTCGAATTATCGGATGCCGATCTGATGACGATCGGATCGAATCCAAACCTATTTCATATCCAAAACACGCTAACTTATGATTTTCCAACACTTAGACTCTAAATCGGTGAATCGGAGCGTAAATTGGTCAAATATCCAATTAGAACCCGCTCGCAAGTCCGAAATACGGAATAATTCCAAGTTTGAATTATCGGATGCCGATCCGATGACGATCGGATCGAATCCAAACCTATTCCATATCCGAAACACGCTAACTTATGATTTTCCAACACTTAGACTCTAAATCGGTGAATCGGAGCGTAAATTGGTCAAATATCCAATTAGAACTCGCTCGCAAGTCCGAAATACGGAATAATTCCAAGTTCGAATTATCGGATACCGATCCGATGACGATCGGATCGAATCAAAACCTATTTCATATCCGAAACACGCTAAGTTATGATTTTCAAACACTTAGACTCTAAATCGGTGAATCGGAGCGTAAATTGGTCAAATATCCAATTAGAACCCGCTCGCAAGTCCGAAATACGGAATAATTCCAAGTTCGAATTATCGGATGCCGATCCGATGACGATCGGATCGAATCCAAACCTATTTCATATCCGAAACACGCTAAGTTATGATTTTCCAACACTTAGACTCTAAATCGGTGAATCGGAGCGTAAATTGGTCAAATATCCAATTAGAACCCGCTCGCAAGTCCGAAATACGGAATAATTCCAACTTCGAATTATCGGATGCCGATCCGATGATGATCGGATCGAATCCAAACCTATTTCATATCTGAAACACGCTAAATTATGATTTTCCAACACTTAGACTCTAAATCGGTGAATCGGAGCGTAAATTGGTCAAATATCCAATTAGAACCCGCTCGCAAGTCCGAAATACGGAATAATTCCAAGTTCGAATTATCGGATGCCGATCCGATGACTATCGGATCGAATCCAAACCTATTTCATATCCGAAACACGCTAACTTATGATTTTCCAACACTTAGACTCTAAATCGGTGAATCTGAGCGAAATTGGTCAAATATCCAATTAGAACCCGCTCGCAATTCCGAAATACGGAATAATTCCAACTTCGAATTATCTGATGTCGATCCGATGACGATCGGATCGAATCCAAACCTATTTCATATTCGAAACACGCTAACTTATGATTTTCCAACACTTAGACTCTTAATCGGTGAATCAGAGCGTAAATTGGTCAAATATCCAATTAGAACTCGCTCGCAAGTCCGAAATACGGAATAATTCCAAGTTTGAATTATCGGATGCCGATCCGATGACAATCGGATCGAATCCAAACCTATTTCATATCCGAAACACGCTAAGTTATGATTTTCCAACACTTAGACTCTAAATCGGTGAATTGGAGCGTAAATTAGTCAAATATCCAATTAGAACCTGCTCGCAAGTCCAAAATACGGAATAATTCCAAGTTCGAATTATCGGATGCCGATCCGATGACGATCGGATCGAATCCAAACCTATTTCATATCCGAAACACGCTAACTTATGATTTTCCAACACTTAGACTCTAAATCGGTGAATCAGAGCGTAAATTGGTCAAATATCCAAATAGAACCCGCTCGCAAGTCTGAAATACGGAATAATTCCAACTTCGAATTATCGGATACCGATCCGATGACGATCTGATCGAATCCAAACCTATTTCATATCCGAAACACGCTAAGTTATGATTTTCCAACACTTAGACTCTAAATCGATGAATCGGAGCGTAAATTGGTCAAATATCCAATTAGAACCCGCTCGCAAGTCCGAAATACGGAATAATTCCAAGTTCGAATTATCGGATGCCGATCCGATGACGATCGGATCGAATCCAAACCTATTTCATATCCGAAACACGCTAAGTTATGATTTTCCAACACTTAGACTCTAAATCGGTGAATCGGAGCGTAAATTGGTCAAATATCCAATTAGAACCCGCTCGCAAGTCCGAAATACGGAATAATTCCAAGTTTGAATTATCGGATGCCGATCCGATGACGATCCGATCAAATCCAAACCTAGCTATTTCATATCCGAAACACGCTAAGTTATGATTTTCCAACACTTAGACTCTAAATCGGTGAATCAGAGCGTAAATTGGTCAAATATCGAATTAGAACCCGCTCGCAAGTCCGAAATACGGAATAATTCCAAGTTCGAATTATCAGATGCTGATCCGATGACGATCGGATCGAATCCAAACCTATTTCATATCCGAAACACACTAAGTTATGATTTTCCAACACTTAGACTCTAAATCGGTGAATCGGAACGTAAATTAGTCAAATATCCAATTAGAACCCGCTCGCAAGTCCGAAATACGGAATAATTCCAAGTTCGAATTATCGGATGCCGATCCGATGACGATCAGATCGAATCCAAACCTATTTCATATCCGAAACACTCTAAGTTATGATTTTCCAACACTTAGACTCTTAATCGGTAAATCGGATCGTAAATTTGTCAAATATCCAATTAGAACCCGCTCGCAAGTCCGAAATACAGAATAATTCCAAGTTCGAATTATCAGATGCCGATCCGATGACGATCGGATCGAATCCAAACCTATTTCATATTCGAAACACGCTAAGTTATGATTTTCCAACACTTAGACTCTAAATCGGTGAATCGGAACATAAATTGGTCAAATATCCAATTAGAACCCGCTCGCAAGTCTGAAATACGAAATAATTCCAAGTTTGAATTATCGGATGCCGATCCGATGACGATCGGATCGAATCCAAACCTATTTCATATCCGAAACACGCTAACTTATGATTTTCCAACACTTAGACACTAAATCGGTGAATCGGAGCGTAAATTGGTCAAATATCCAATTAGAACCCGCTCGCAAGTCCGAAATACGGAATAATTCCAACTTTGAATTATCGGATGCCGATCCGATGACGATCGGATCGAATCCAAACCTATTTCATATTCGAAACACGCTAAGTTATGATTTTCCAACACTTAGACTCTAAATCGGTAAATCGGAGCGTAAATTGGTCAAATATCTAATTAGAACCCGCTCGCAAGTCCAAAATAAGGAATAATTCCAACTTCAAATTATCGGATGCCGATCCGATGACGATCGGATCGAATCCAAACCTATTTCATATCTGAAACACGCTAAGTTATGATTTTCCAACACTTAGACTCTAAATCGGTGAATCGAAGCGTAAATTAGTCAAATATCCAATTAGAACTCGCTTGCAAGTCCAAAATACGGAATAATTCCAAGTTCGAATTATCGGATGCCGATCCGATGACGATCCGATCGAATCCAAACCTAGCTATTTCATATCCGAAACACGCTAACTTATGATTTTCCAACACTTAGACTTTAAATCGGTGAATCGGATCGTAAATTGGTCAAATATCCAATTAGAACCTGCTCGCAAGTCCGAAATACGGAATAATTCCAAGTTCGAATTATCGGATGCCGATCCGATGACGATCGGATCGAATCCAAACCTATTTCATATCCGAAACACGCTAAGTTATGATTTTCCAACACTTAGACTCTAAATCGGTGAATCGGAACGTAAATTGGTTAAATATCCAATTAGAACCCGCTCGCAAGTCCGAAATACAGAATAATTCCAAGTTCGAATTATCGGATGCCGATCCGATGACGATCGGATCGAATCCAAACCTATTTCATATCCGAAACACGCTAACTTATGATTTTCCAACACTTAGACTCTAAATCGGTGAATCGGAGCGTAAATTGGTCAAATATCCAATTAGAAATCGCTCGCAAGTCTGAAATACGGAGTAATTCCAACTTCAAATTATCGGATGCCGATCCGATGACGATCGGATCGAATCCAAACCTATTTCATATCCGAAACACGCTAAGTTATGATTTTCCAATACTTAGACTCTAAATCGGTGAATCGGAGCGTAAATTGGTCAAATATCCAATTAGAACCCGCTCGCAAGTCCGAAATACGGAATAATTCCAACTTCGAATTATCGGATACCGATCCGATGATGATCGAATCGAATCCAAACCTATTTCATATCCGAAACACGCTAACTTATGATTTTCCAACACTTAGACTCTAAATCGGTGAATCGGAGCGTAAATTGGTCAAATATCCAATTAGAACCCGCTCGCAAGTCCGAAATACGGAATAATTCCAAGTTCGAATTATCGGATGCCGATCCGATGACGATCGGATCGAATCCAAACCTATTTTATATCCGAAACACGCTAAGTTATGATTTTCCAACACTTAGACTCTAAATCGGTGAATCGGAGCGTAAATTGGTCAAATATCCAATTAGAACTCGCTCGCAAGTCCAAAATACGGAATAATTCCAAGTTCGAATTATCGGATGCCGATCCGATGACGATCCGATCGAATCCAAACATAGCTATTTCATATCCGAAACACGCTAACTTATGATTTTCCAACACTTAGACTCTAAATCGGTGAATCGAATCATAAATTGATCAAATATCCAATTAGAACCCGCTCGCAAGTCCGAAATACGAAATAATTCCAAGTTCGAATTATCGGATGTCGATCCGATAACGATCGGATCGAATCCAAACTTATTTCATATCCGAAACACGCTAAGTTATGATTTTCCAACACTTAGACTCTAAATCGGTGAATCGGAGCGTAAATTGGTCAAATATCCAATTAGAACCCGCTCGCAAGTCCGAAATACGGAATAATTCCAACTTCGAATTATCGGATGCCGATCCGATCGAATCCAAACCTATTTCAAAACCAAAACACGCTAACTTATCATTTTTTAACGCTTAGACTCAGTTATAGATATAAACCATTTGTTTAACAAATACATGTTAATTGCAGGAGCAGGGCGGCGTCAGGGGATCGATGAGAGCACCAGCGTTGGTGGTGGGCGGGCGTGGTTGAGATAGGGCGACGTCAGGGGATCGATGAGAGCACCAGCATTGGTGGCGGGCGGGGGTGGTTGAGATAGGGCATGTATCATCTCTCAGTTCTGGATTGTGTAAATATTATTTTGTAATATGTGGTTATTTTTTGTTCTTATCTATAATTGTCGGCCGGGTACTGTGGTAATATTTGATAATTTGCTGTAATTTTTTATCAATTTAGGTAATATTTTAAAATTTGCGGTAATATTTTATAAATTATGGTAATATTTGATAAATTGTGGTAATATATTGTGGTATTGTTGTAAATCACAGGAATTAAATAACATTATTTAGGTAAATTTATTTTAAAAAAAACATACTTATTACCGACGAAAATTAATTATTCCTTCGGTAATAATGTTTTTATTTTTTTTAAATTATAAATAATTTGCCGACGGCATATAATATCCGTCGGTAATATATATATTATTACCGACGGGCAATATATATATGCGTCGGTAATATATATAGTATTACCGACGGATATATAATATCCGTCGGTAATATATATATTATTACCGACGGGCAATATATATATGCGTCGGTAATATATATAGTATTACCGACAGTATAGACCATAACCGTCGGTAAAATGCTTATATATTACCGACGGATTCTTCAGTTTCGTCGGTAATAATATATTATATTAATTTTTAATTGATTAAATATTACCGACGGCTTTAATATTACCGTCGGTATTAATTATTATTACCGACGGTAATATTTGGTCCGTCGTATTGTTTTCCCCGACGCCTTTTTTTCCGACAGCCAGCGACGGAAATATCTTCCGTCGCTATAGAACATTATTGACGGAATGTTAATATTACCGACGGATATTGTCCGTCGGTAATAACTTTTTTTTTTGTAGTGAGAGAAGCAAACGTGTACCCATGAGAGACCTAAAACAGCTCCAAAAGTTGACCAAAATATTTCGAACCTATTGTTGTAGCTTTTATGTCTAGAGCATGGAATTTTTGTATTAACATTAATAATGATAACTTTAATTATTTCTTCAATTAGAATACTACTTTGGTATGTATTAATCACATGTAATAAGGACCACCGTAGGACCCTGAGGTGCATGGTAGGTCCATGCTTGGGAGACTCAGTGGACCAGTCCTGTGTAGACTTAGTATATTAGGTCACAGCTTTGGTAATGCCGGTTACTTTACTAGGAATAAGATTTTGGTAGGTGAGGGTTATGGTGAAGTATCCACCACGGAGATATTGGATCTCTATCCACCTGACCATGCACAATGATCGTGTTGAACAGAAACTAAATTGGTGAACAGATCAGTAAATCAGACAATGGTGTAAAGACCATTTTACCACTGTAGGTAATCTGTTCTTAATTAAACCTAAGAAACCATACCCACTAAGCTAACCAATTATGTGGTACTTTGATGTATCAACGTATGCGGACCTACCATAATCCAATACCATCGTACGTTGGGTTACCCGACTAGTATTTAAATGCTGGTATGAAACTTCTACAAGCTATTCGATGTCCTGAGATGGATGGGTGCATTGTGATAAGTCGGCCCATCCACATAGTTAATCCAGGCCTGTTGGTTGTCAGTATGACAGACGATGATCCGGGTGCTATGTATAGTATCCGGAGGTGTGTGGTGTTATGGATGACAAGTCATTAAACATGAGTCACATGACCAACCGGGTTTGATAGTGCTCTCCACCGCCCGGATCGAATCATGGCACCGGTAATAGGAGGGATAATAGATTACCAGGTTATAGTGAAGAACAAGATTACGAGGAAGTAATATACGTAAGTTTGGGATTACTAAAGCGCAGCCCACGGGTCATACTAGGTTAAGTTGTGAGTTATTCGGATTTGGACTGTTTGATGAAACTCCTGGTGTGTATTGGGACAGTCATTCAGGAATCTAGTTGGATCTAAGAATCCCAAGTCTTGAAAGTTCCACCTTATCATTGTATAAAGAAGTTATTTACCCGACTAGGATAAATGTGTTAGATGCGAGATAGATCGATATGATAAACCCTAAAGGCCTATTTATATGTGTAGTGGCGCATAAAGGTATTTTTATAAATACCTAATTATGGCCAGAAACATATTGAATATGGATGTCAAATGATGCAAAATAAATCCCGGAGCTCATTAGTGTAGATGAATCTCGATTGTGAGTTAGGAATCTCTCTCTACCTGTCATATAGTGGTTGCACCTTTGTGAGGGATATTTTTGTCCAGACTTACTAAAAGGGGCACCGCATGCGCATGCGATGTGCTAAGGCACCCCTCATCATTATCTCTATAGATATGCATGGCCCCCCATTTTAGGGATTTGATCCTAAAAGAGAGGGGGGGGTAGTTTTTGAAGATAGAGATGAGAAAGAGAAAGAGATCAGCTACAAGCAGTCTGACCCTCCCTCTTCCTCATCCGATCTCATCCTAAGCACCCCTCTTCGCTCAAGTCCAAATCCCCTCTTCTCTCTACCACTTTCTTGTGGTTTTGGCCAAGAAAAGAGGAGGAAGAAAGAAAAAGAGAAAGGAAAAGGAAAGGAGAAGAAAGAGAGGAGAGATCCATTACGGTTTCCGTTGTTCTCGCTTCGTGCCTTTCGAGTTTGGCTCATCAGCCTTGTACCTAGTGGTAAGTCTGATTGATGCCTCACTCCTGTAGAAGATGAGGTGTTCCCAACAGTTTCTCTCTTCTCATTCATAAGGACAAATATAATAGAGTCGACCTTGTCAACTAAAGTGGGCCCTACTTCGAATCCTCTCATAATCAACTACATAAATAAGAATCCCACAAAAGTGGAATCCCTCCAAGTAATGGGACTCTTTATATTTTAGCCATACAGCTATGTGTGTTAAAGTCACCCCTTTGAAAGATAGATGTACCACCCTATAATGTAGTCAACTATGTTAACTGAGTGGGCCCCACTTGGACTCCTCTCAATCATAATCTAATACCTGAATAATGATCCCACAAAAATAAGGCCTCTCCTAGTTGTAAGATACTTTATATTTTTATCACACAGACATGGGTGTTAAAATTACCTTTTTGACACATAGATGTACCCCCTATATGTTAGGATTGATATGTTCTAAGCTTGTAAAACTTTATGTTTTGGTCTAATAAAGATTGATAGTTAATATTATATGAGATACATATTGGTACGTAACATAGTTACGTGTTCTTTTAAGAACAGAGAGCCATGGTTATATGGTAGTCCACTGAGTTGAAGACTGAGTGGATTGGTCCTATATAATCTAAATCAGTTCGCAGCTATGATCAGGTTGGTCGCCTCATCATGATAAGCTGTTAGGGATGACAGTTCATGGGTTATCTTCACCATGGTCATTGTATGCGCAGAAAAGGTACGTGTCGTCTTTATTGCACAAAACAAGATTACAAGTGTGGCCGGGACCCTGGTGGCTCGGGTGTGGCGAGTTCGGGTTGCGGCGAGTGTTGATCAGGAGATTTGTGGGAGAGATCCTCTGGAGGGTCCCTTTGATCCGCGTCTCCACGTGGTATTCGTGTGAGAGCTCTGAAGAGGTTGCCCAGGACAGAGGTCTTTACAGGGTGAGGGTTTCTGAGAGGCTAAGGAGAATTCGCTGTTTCTTTGGTCCCTTCCGTGCTTCGTGCTTTCTCGGCTAGGGGGTCTTCAGCTTCGTTCCTCGGTCTTCGTGTCTTCCTCGCTCCTTGCTTGACCTCGGCATCCTTGATCGTCGGTTCGCAGCATCGATCGTGCTTTTGGCATTGGCTTTGGCTTTGGCTTTCGACCTTAGCTTGGCTTGGGCGTAGCTCTGGCTTTTGCTTTGCTTTGGCACTTGCACTTGGACGTAGACGGGACAGACTTGCGATGCTTTCGTTCTTCCGAACTTCGCGTCATATCGGAAAGAACGTGCGGTGGTTTTGCTCGTGGCCGGCGTAGTCGCTTGGCTTTGGCACTTGTGTTGCTTTGGCACGGGCTTTACCGGGGCTTTTGCTTTGACTTCTTGCGTGGGCTTTGGCTTCAGCATCAACTTGGTCTTCTTCTCGAACGACGTGGTCTACTTCTTCGGTGCTTCGATGGTTTGGGTGTCGGCTGGACTTCTCTTCTTCTCCGAGCTTCTTTGGCTTGATCGGAGTCAAAGAATGCTTTCGAAGATAGTGGGGTAGCACCGATCTCCGTGCGACGGTTGTGGCGTCGGCTTTTGTTGATGAAGACGGCGGGGGTCGCGATGGTCTCCGTGCGACGGTTGTAGCATCGGCTTTTGTTGATGAAAACGACGGGGGTAGCGACGCTTCAGATAGTTTTCTCCAGGCTTTCTTCTTCGTGGATGGAGCAGACGTTTGTCGAAGGCGACGGGTTGATGACGCTTCGTTCCTCTTTGCCGGGCTTTGGAGCTTGATCGGAGTTGAGGGTTTTTTGGAGCCGACGGGGTAGTGCCGCTCCGAGCTTCTTCTCCGGCCTTTGCTTTTGGCATCTTCGGAGTCGAAAGGTCTTCTTCTCCGAGCTTTCTTCTTCGTGCACGGAGTCAAAGTCTTGATCTTCTCGTGCAAGAGTCTTCACGTTGATGAGGGCTTTCAATGGACTAAGCCGATCCCGACGGGAGAGGCTTGCCTGTGCCTCGTGAAGCCTTGGGTCGATGAAGAAGCGTCTCCTTTTCTGCAGAGCTTCCTCGCTTCGTCTTCAATCTTTGACCTCTTGAGCCTTCCCCCTCCCCCTTTATTTATAGGCAAAAGGAGGGGGGGAGATATGGGAAGTTTTAATTTTAAATCCCTTTAATATCTCCCCCGTAATTACCCGGGATTTATTCATCCATTGATGAGGGGAATAACATTTATTTGTTTTCCTTTCCTGGTGGGGCAATTATGGATGGATTTTGCACACGAAATCGATGGCGACCCAGCTCTTCTTCTTATCCGTCGGATCGAGGGATCGGTGCAGATCCGCGCGTGAGCAGACGTCATACGCAACCTCCCCCCGCGCATGGCGGTAGTTCTTTCCTTTTCTTTCTTTTCTTTCCTTTTTCTTTTCTTTCCTTTCTTTCCTTTCCTTTTTTTTCTTTTTCCATGCAAGGCCGGCCGGCCCCATGGGGTTCGGGTCCTAGTAAGGGCCGGCCCCATGGGGTTCGGGTCCCTAGTAGGGGCCGGCCCCCCTTGAGTGTGTGGTCCGCTCCTCCCTTGTTGGGCGCGAATCGGGTCCGGGCCGCACTGGTGCGTGCAAGTCGGGTCCGAGTCGGAGCGCGCGTCGGGTTTGCATCCGCGTTGGCGCACGTATGTCGGGTCCGGGTTTATACAAAATTCATGTGTCTACAAATGCCCCCTCAAGGACGAGTGTGTCGATGAGAACGTGTAGGGTTTGGACATGTAAGAATCGTAGAGCACTTGTCCTTGATTCCTTTTGTGGGCGGGGTCGGGGGTCTATTTAAGGACCCCCACCTTCTTCATCCGACGTTCTGCTCTTCGTGAAGGTTCCGTCGGCTTCTGGAAACCACCGTCGGAAGAGAGCTGCCTTGGGTTGCACGCGACTTGCTTCGTCTTTCCGGTGTCGCCTCTTTCGTCGGCGGCGGTGACAATGGTGCGCGATCTGAAGGTCGTTGCGAAAAGTGGCTCGAAGCGACGCGGCGATGGCGACTGCGGCGAGGAAGTTGGAGGAGCATGGCTGAGGTGCGATCCGCCTTCGCCGCCTCTTCCTTCCTCTTTCTTCTACTTCTTCTTCTTCTTCTTCTTTTCTTTTCCTTTTTCTTTTTCTTTTCTTTTCCTTTTTTTTTCTTTTTTTTTTCTTTTCTTTTTCTTCTCTGCTTCGGCTCCAGGCTGTGGGAGCAGCAGCGGCAGCAGTGGAGGCCGGCGCGCGGGCGGCGGTGGGGCTGCGGCGCGGCGGCGACGGGGCTGCAGCGTGGCATACGGGGCAGCGGCGCGAGGGCGGCGGCGGCCGGCGTGCGTGCGTCGGGTGCGAGCGGGTCGGGCGCGGGGGCTGCAGCGCGGCATGCGGGGCAGCGGCGCGAGGGCGGTGGCGGCCGGCGTGCGCACGTCGGGCGCGAACGGGTCGGGCGTGGGAGTCGGGTCCGGCGGCTGCAGGCGCGGGGCTGGCGGGCATGGGTCGGGCGCGAACAGGTCGCGCACGGGGGCCGGGTCCGGCGGCTGTGGGGCGGCGGTTTGGTCAGGGCCTGGCCCCGATCGGCTCGGAGGAGGAAGGGGCAGCGGGCGGCGGTGGTTTGGTCGGGGCCCGGCCCCGATCGGCTCTGAGGAGGAAGGGGCAGCGGGCCCTCCCCCTCTCCCTTAATGTCCGGCTCCTATTGGAGAGAGGGGGCTGTGGGCCCCCCCCTTTCTCATCTTTATCGGGCACTATTTTAGGGAGAGGGGGCTGCAAGCCTCCCCCTTCCCATTCTGCTGCTACACTTTTTTTTTTTCTGTCTCTGGACAGAGAGGACTATGACCTCGGTTGAGGCCGAGCGCGCCGCGGAGGGGTATTTGGCCAGCGTGGGTGTCGTTGCGGGTAACATGTGGACCTTGGGAGTGCGGCCCGAAGACGTCGTTGCTCGGGCGGTCCTCCAGGGGGGGCTGTGGCCCTCTCGGTTTTTTTTTTTTGTGGGCACTTGTCTTGACTTGCTTCCTTTCATGGTTCTCCAGGATTCGAGTCTTCGAGAGCTTGACTTCGCCGGGGTGGATAGCTGAGGACCTCTCCGATAGGAGGAGGTGCCTTCGCTTCCCCCTTACTCGGGTGCACCGTTACCGTAACTCGAGGCGGGAAGACCTTCTGTCGTTGCTCCATGTTTTTACCCACGAGCGCATCACGGAAGACGGAGTTGCGGATGCGACTTGTGGGATGCTGAAGCTGAGCGAGAAGATCTATACTGACAAAGGGATCTCCATGAAGCTCCTCCGTCCGAGTTTGAGTACTCCTTTCCACCATTGTGATGAAGATTTCGTGCCCACTCCGGTTGTTGCCTCGAAGATATGCTCCCGATTGACCCGATGGGGTACCGATTCTTGGCCTTGGGGAGACGTCCAATACCTTTGCGGTTTTCATGAATGAATGGGCGAGCTCTATGAGGTCTTTGGCACGGAACCCGAGATGAATTTATTGGCCAAGTTTCTGGCGCCGGCTCATCGAGAATACAGCCGTCCTGAGGGGATGTATCGCGCACTTTGTGAACTCTGGTGTCCGACCACCAACACTTTCCTTACTGGAGCGGGGGAGATAGGAATCTCACTTCGCGACGTCCATATCGTTTCCGGGTGCCCTGAAGTGTGGAATTACTACCAGGAGGAGGTGCCGGCTTTGAAGGATCTGTTGGACAGCAGTTTCGCTCCGAGTTCCTGCCTTCTTCTGTTCAAGGCATATGCTATCATCACGGCACGAGATCAGTCAGATCGAGTGCATCCTTCCTCTTGGGTTGACTTTTGGTTCAGAGGCAAGTATAGGTCCCCAGCACCATCGGTTCACCCGATGTGGAAGGTCGTTCAAATGAAAAGGCCTCCGCTTCGTTCTTTCGTGAGGCCCATTGAGTCCTTGGCTCGAGAGAGACACTCAATTGAGGGAAAGCAGTGTCCCTGAGAAATCCTTGGCCTGAGGCATGACAGCGAGGAGTGGCGGGCGGTTTACCGAGTCGCCGGGTTGGTTATCTTTCTTTGCCGATTCGTGCTTCCCTGTGCTGGCGAGGTCATCCATCCGGGAACCTTTCTTGCAGCTTCCAGGATGGCGAGGGGGGAGCTTTTCAATCTATCCCCGGCCATCTTATGTGCCTTGTACCGAGGTCTCAGCGGGACCTACTAGGACTTGTCCAACTCGGATAATGCCAAGGAGGAGCTTAGCTGGTCTGCTGCGTTCGGACCTCTACATTACCTGTACGACTGTATAGCTTTACATTTTCCAAAGGGGATCTTTGCCAGACGCGGGCATCCAGCCGACCTACCGTTCCTGCTCGGGATAGGAGGGATCTTAAATGCCTTTATCAGTTGGGAGCGTCCGAGGAAGTGTGCTCGCACTCTTTTGAGGAGGATGGGAAGCACCGATTTTGAATTTCTGTTAGAACATTCGGTGCTGCCTTTGGAGAGGTCGATTGTCTACGACAACGAGGAGCTCCCGGACAGCCTGTACTGGAACATGGTCAGTTGCCGCCCTGGCTACTTGGTTTGGCGTAAGGGGGATGTGGTGGAGGTGAAGCAGTACTCCCCTCACCGCTTTGCTCGCCAGTAAGGATTTCGACAAGAAATTCCTGGTATGCCTCAGCAGTTGCAGGGGCGTATTAGTCTGCAGGAGGGTTACCGTCTCTGGGCTTCTCTCTACGCCCGATTGACTGGCGGCAGCTTCTTCCCTGGGACCAAGTCCGGGTTTCAGGATGCCGCCACTCCGGAGCACTGCAAGTGGATTGAAGGGCGAGTTTCCCCTTTGCTTGCAAGTCTCCCGGTTGACGTCCTGGCGAGCAGTGAATTCAAAAACTTTCGTTTTGATCCTGCTGCGGGAGTGGAGGATCGTCACCTTCGATTGGGGCTTCAGAGGGCCCAGAAGAGTTGCAGTCGACTTTCCAGTGCTCGCCGTATCCCTTCTTCAGCTCCAGTGTTAGGAGCTGACCTCGTTAGTGCCCCTGGGCCATCTTTTCCTCCGAAGGCTGCTGTTGAGGGTGCCCCGCCCAAAAGACAAAAAGTGTGCATTCTGCGCGGGATGACTTCGAGGGTTCCTTATCCGGTGGAGGATACCGAGGAGCCCGGACTTCTAAAAGATGAGGTGATCCCTCCGTCTAGGGCTGCTTCGTCCAACTTCGCAGGTATGAAGTTCTCTTTATTTCACTTCCTTTCTATGCCCGGGAAGTTCCATCATGCTGAGCAATATATTTTCTTTTGGACAGATTCCGTTATAGTGGTAGAGTGCGGGGTGTACTCTCCGAAGGCATCTCTTGGGTACTCGTCTATTGGGGCCGCGCAGGAAGTGCCTGGGGCATGTGAGCTAGATATCCCTCCGGATGATTTGGATCTTCTCGGGCTTTGCGGGGAGAACTTCCCTAGTGGCGATATTGATCTGGATGGCATCGATGTTGATGCTTTGTCTTTCCATGAGGAGGCTGAAGTTTCGAGCATCGACAAGCGGCATTCCCCGGTTGCTGTACCCTCGTGCCCATTGGAGAAGACGGTTATTGCAGCGGTAGCGGCGGTTTCTCCAGTTCTGCCGCCCTCGTTGGCGTAGGCGGTTCCTGTCACGGTTGCAGCGGGAGGGAAGGTCTTGCCCACCTACTCCGAGGCACCTTGGCCGAGCCTAAGACCGATAAGCAGAGTTTCAGAGTTCCTTCTTGCGAGCTGCCGGCAGTATATCAAGTCAACGTTGGAGCCTTTCCAAGATGCTGGCTTTGGCGCCCTCTAGGACTGGTGGTCGATGGACGGTGCGGAGTTTTGCGTGAGCCTGGAGGAGTTCAAAGTCAATAGTTCTTCTTTCGTCGCTCAGATGAATCTGCTTGTGACCGATAGCGAGGCTTATCGCTCCCAGCAAGCTTTACTAGAGGGGAGTTCCCCTTCTGAGTTGGAGGCCGTTGAGGCGAGTTTGTGTCAGTCAGAGCACTAACTTGCGGAGGCCGCTTCCAGCCTGTCGAAGGCTCAAAGGAAGATAGAATCGGTGCGCGCCTCGCTTCGAAAGGCAGAGTCTCGTCTGGAGCGAGCTGAAGCTGCGGAGAGCGCTTTGAAGGCGAGTTACCTGAAGCAGCAGTCAGACTTGGCGACCCGTCATGAGCTTCTGGTCACTCGTCCCGTGGAACTTCAGCGAGTGGAGGCTACTAGAGAGGAGTTACTGCGCCGTCTTCGAGCTCTGGATACCTTCTTTTAGCTGCCCCTTGTTTGGTTGTTTTACATTGTAGCTTTCTTTTTGGAACTTATGCCATGTACTGCCTTTTCTTCACTATCTAATAATATTGCCTTATTCTGCCGTATTTATGCATGGACCCTTGTTGTCTTTTTCTTTTGGTCAGACTGAACCTGAAGTAACTTCCCAGGCTGCCTACGTACCCCCCTAAGGGGGATCAAGTCGCACGTAGTTTATTATTATTTTTTTTTGCAAGAGGTGTGGCCTTGCTTTAGTCGTAGTACCTTTTGAGGTACTTGCCGTTGGTAGGGCCGAGTATCAGCCCTTCTGGCGTAGTGAGGAGATAGGCGCCGTTGGAATAGACTTCCTTGACGAAGTACGGGCCATCCCACTTGGCATCAAATTTCTTCCCTCCTCGATACGAGAGGATGATGGGGCGTTTGACTGCCAGTACCAGTTCCCTTGTCTGGAATGATCGAGGACGGATCTTCTTATTAAAGGCGCGAGACAATCTGGCCTGATAACACTCCAGACATTGTTGAGCTTCGAGGCGTCTTTCGTCCAATGCTTCCAATTCTGCTAGGCGGAGCTGGGCATTGTCATCGCTGGTGAGGCCTTCTTGGATTGCTATCCTGAGCGATGGGATCTTGAGCTCTAGCGGAAGAACAGCTTCTACACCATAGACGAGGGAGTATGGTGTTGCTTGCGTCGGCATGCGGAAGGACGTCCGGTAAGCCCATAGCGCTTCGCCCATGCGTTCGTGCCAATCTTTCTTTGTCTTCGAGACGGTTTTCTCAAGCAGCTTGCAAAGAGTCTTGTTGAAAGCTTCTGCTAGACCGTTGGCTGGAGTGTTGTATATCGTCGAGCAGTTCTGCTTAATGTTGTACAATGTGCAGAACTGGCTGACGACAGCATTCTTGAATTGCTTCCCATTGTCTGTTATGATGTAGCGAGGGACTCCGTATCGGAAGATGATGTCATTCTGGATGAAGCTGATGACGGAGTGCTTTGTAACTTCCCGCAGAGGTGTCACTTTAGCCCACTTGGAGAAGTAGTCCATTGCCGCCAGAATGTAAAGATGTTGCTTGGATGACTTGGGCAGGGGGCCGACAATATCGAGTCCCTATCCGTCGAAGGGCCATGATGCGATTGTCGGGTGCAGAGGTTCCGAAGGTTGACGGATATAGTCCCCGTGCAGCTGGCAAACGTGACATCTTTTCACGTACTCCAAGCTGTCCTTGATCATGGTGGGCCAGTAATATCCCATCCTCCTGACTCGAAAGTGGAGCTTCAGGATAGACTGGTGTGAGCCGCAGATTCCAGCGTGTACTTCTTCCAATGCTGCTTCTGCCTCTTCTTTTGCGAGGCATCTTAGGAGTATGCCATCATAGCTTCGGCGATATAATTCATTGTTGAAGTGGTAGAATTTCAGTGATCGTCGGCGGACGTTGACTTTGCGCTTCGGATCTTCGGGGAGTTTACCCTGGACGAGATAATCTACAAACGGCTGTCTCCAGTCCCGCTCTTCAATTTCGAGGACGTGCACCGCGTTGGTTTGAACTGGAATTTTGATCGGACCTTCTTCTTCGGTGATCACGAATCTTCTGCAGACGGGGATGACGAGCGGACGTTCTTCTGGAAACGGGAGTGTAGCCGCCAGATTTGCGAGTGCGTCAGCTTGCTGGTTGAGGTTCCTGGAGACGTGCTGAATGGAAGCAGCCTTGAGTTTGTCGAGGAGCTCCACAGCTCGCGCATGCAACGGTACCAGGTCTTCTTTGTTGACTTCCTATGCCCCCAAGACTTGCTAGATAACAAGTTGAGAGTCACCAAAAATCTCTAGTCCTTGAAGCTTCATTTCGTCGGCCAGCTCAGACCGATGAGCAGAGCTTGATATTCTACCACATTGTTGGAACATGATTCTGATAATAGGAATGAGAAGGGGAGTATTTCGTTGTCCGGAGTGACAAAGATGACTCCGGCTCCCGCTATGTCTTGCCTTGCTGCGCCGTCAAAGAATATTTTCCAGGATGGGGCGATGTCGATGGAGAATACTTCTTCGTCTGGGAGATCTTCTGATGACTCCCATTCCGCTGGGAGAGGATATTCTGCGAGGAAATTCGTAAGGGCTTGCCTTTTAACCGCTTTCTGTGGTACGAAGGTGATATCAAATTCAAGTAGAAGCAGCGCCCACTTGGCCAAACGTCCGGAGAGCACTGGTCTTGACATGATGTACTTGAGGGGGTCAGCCTTCGAGACGAGTCTGATGGTGCGAGCCAGCATATAGTGTCGCAGCTTTTTCGTGACGAAGATGAGTGCTAAACAGACCTTCTCGATTGGGGAGTAATTTAGCTCTGTGCCGACGAGAGTGCGACTCAAGTAGTAGCAAGCCGTCTCCTTGCCAAGTTCATTGTTCTGAGCCAGGAGTGCCCCCAAGGATTGCTCCTGGGCACTAATATAGAGGATTAGCGGCCTTCCTTGAACTGGCGCTGATAGGACTGGCGGCTTTAGTAGATAGGCCTTGATGTTTTGGAGTGCTTCTTGGCAAGCTTCATCCTATTTGAACGACGCTCCTTTCTTTATGAGGCGACTAAACGGGTGGCACTTTCCGGCCAGGTTGGCGATGAATCTTCGGATATACGCCAAGTGCCCTTGGAGGCCTCTGAGGTCTCGCACTGTCTTTGGTGCGGGTATATTGACGATAGCGTCAATTTTGGATTGATCTATCTCAATGCCACGATGTCGGACGATGAAGCCGAGGAACTTGCATGAAGAGATCCCGAACGCGCACTTGAGTGAATTCATACGGAGTTGGTACCTTCGAAGCTGTTTGAAGATTAGCTCAAGATCTTGCAGATGCGCCGACTTCTTCTTAGATTTCACGACAAGGTCATCGACATAGCACTCCACGTTTTGATGAAGAATGTCGTCGAAAATCTTCTGCATAGCTCGTTGGTAGGTGGCTCCTGCGTTCTTCAAGCCGAACGGCATTACTTTGTAGAAGTAGATTCCTTTCGGTGTGCGGAATGCCGTGAGCTCTTCGTCCTTGGGTGCCATCCGAATCTGGTTGTAGCCTGAGGATCCGTCTATGAAAGTTAGCACCTTGTGGCCTGTCGTGGCGTCCACCATTAGCTCTGTGATTGGCAAGGGGAAGTCATCCTTCGGACATGCGTTGTTCAAATCTCTGAAGTCCATGCACACCCGGATTTGGCCATTCTTCTTTTTGACTGGGACAACGCTAGAGATCCATGTCGGGTATTTGACCTCTCGGATGAAGCCGGCTTCAATTAGTTTGTTCACTTCGCCTTCTATTTGGGGTACCAGTTCTGACCGGTAGCGTCTTTGTCCTTGCTTGATAGCGCTAGCTCCGTGTTTGACGCTGAGCTGGTGCACTGCGATTTTGGAATCAAGGCCCGGCATCTCCTTGTAGGAACATGCGAAGACGTCTCTGTATTCTTTAAGCAGTTTGATGTATGCAGCTTCTTCTTCAGAAGTCAAGCGTGTGCTGACGAATATAGGCCGAGGCTCCGTCTCTGTGCCCAAGTTGATTTCCTTCAAGTCATCAACGGTGGACTACCCCCCTTCTTCAAGGACTGGCGGGGCATCTGGCAACTCGTCATCCGAAGTAGAAGTATCACCGTTGTCGGGATCCGTGATGGAGATATGATTGACGGCAACCATAGGTGGGTGGGTGGGTGTTGAAACGAGGTCCTCGATTGGCATTCCCAGACGATCGAACACTGACTTCTTCTTTGATTGCTTAACTGGTCCGAGTCTTTCGAACACAGACGTGCGTTTTCGATTCGACCGATTTTTACCACCTCTGATTTGCTTCTTGAGCAAGGCTTGGCATCAAGCCCGTCGCCGTTTTCTTTTGCTGTCGGGACGGCTTGCGTAGGCAGAGCGTGCATCGGAGATTGTCGATCCTTCAGCTGCTTCGTCTACCATCTTCGCCCCGATGTAGTTGGAGGTGAAGGTTTTATTTGCTACGATCCTGACGACCATCGGAGTTTGACTGGAGCCGATGCCTCGGCGACTTAGGAGAATTTGTTCGCCGTTTTGGAACAGCCAAGCTTGAGTCCTTGTCATCCCATGTGGAATTGCTACTGGGGGAAGTGTGCCCATGACGCTTTCCTTGTCGTAGCCGGCTCTGAACAGCAACCTAGCAGTGTTTTGCCCCTAGCTCCCTTTTGGCTTGAATCCGAGATGAGTAGGATCGATGGATTCGATGGGTCTGCTCGGGTTCAGAGCTTGCGTCAGACTGGGTAATGGCAACGTCATTTCCTATAGAGTGATTACATTGGCCTGCGATAACGGCGGGACCAGATTTCTTGCCGGAGTAGAAGGTGATCGTTCAGATTTACGAAGCCACTGAGGCGCGAGACGCAAGACTGGCGTCGTTTGGACGGGCAACGGGGTATGTTGCATTGCTCTTGACTCAGAACTGATGCGCATCTTTTGCCTAGATTTTGGCGCTTCTTGGACCTCAAGTCTTGCCTTGTCGGAGGGTCGCACCGGATTTGCAGGAAGAGGAGTCTTATCCTGCTTCACTTCTTCAGTCTTCTGGACTCGAGGGGCTTTAGCCGGAAGGACTTCCACGACTAGGTCTCTTGCTTGGTAGAACTTGGCGTCGGCCAAATGTGCCTCGACCTCATTGAATGACTTGTCATCGGCAATTATGCATGTCTCCATGCCTTCTTCGTAGTACTTGAGGCACTGATGCTAGGTGGACACCACGATGCCATTCTCGTGTAGCCAAGGCCTGCCCAATAGGAGGTGATATGACGTCTGGCAATCAATGATATGGAAGAGGACCGTTGTATCTAGCGGGCCGATTGAAAGCTTCTGGCGGATGATTCCGATAGTGGACTGTCCGCCCTGGTTTAACCCTTGTATGACCAATTGGCTGGGCGAGAGCTGGTCGTTGGTGATGCCGAGTTGCCGCATTGTCTGGATAGGCATGATATTGACGGCGGAGCCATTTTCCAACAGGATTCGATTCACTGGCT
Source organism: Chamaelirium japonicum (assembly GCA_947650365.1). Classification (NCBI taxonomy): domain Eukaryota; kingdom Viridiplantae; phylum Streptophyta; class Magnoliopsida; order Liliales; family Melanthiaceae; genus Chamaelirium; species Chamaelirium japonicum. Next base: position 57,608,468 of record OX393551.1, on the reverse strand, counting down.
TCTCCTTGATGTATCCTGAAACGTAGACAGGCCGGTTGTGCAACCGTGTCCCGAGTTGCAGGTCCTCATCCGAAAAGGTTATAGTCGCATCACACGAGGCCACAGCTTTGCCCTACTGGTCATCCTTCCTTTTCCTCTTGTAGCTATCCGGGTCAGCCAAGGCCGCAGCCATTGCCAAGCGAGCCTTCTTCGGAAGATGCAAAGCTTCTACGAGCGGTAAGTGCAGGATTGCTTCGTCGTGAGAGGCGGTGCCCCCTTTGTCGGAATCATCTCCCTCATCAGTGGAGTCGCCCTCTTCAGAAGTTTCGATTTTGTCTTTTTCTTCCGACGCCTTATGAGCTTCGACCATGCAACAAGACACCCTGATGTGTTGATCGACTGGGAGGAAGTCATCGGGGAAGAATTCTTGCAAGGTTGCTGGTTTTGGAAGGCTCTGCTGGAGGAGATCGTCTTGGCTTGCCGGCGGTACTTTGAACGCTTTCCTCCCTGGAGTCTTACTTTTCTTCTTGTAGGTCCTTCACTCGGGAAACCTCCACATCACACGGTCTTGCTTGTGCTGCCTTTCTTGTCGTGGCCTTCGTCGCCGGGGTAGCATGACCCATGCCTCTTCATCGGTGGATTCTCCTCCGTTATGATGATTGGCAGCAGCAACTGGTTCTCTTGCAGACACTTGTTTCTCCGGAGACACTACTGGCTCGTCTTTCGATCCCCAGCCGGTGGGCTTGATTTATTCAATTGAAATGGACGGAGGCATTAAGTAGAGAACGTAGTAGTCGAACTTCCCCGAAGGCTGGCCCAACAGACCGACTTCTGGATCTCCTTGCTCGTATCTTCAAGCTCCACTGGCTCGTCTTCCGATCCCCAGCCGGTGGGCTTGATTTCTTCAATTGAAATGGACGGAGGCCTTGAGTAGAGGACGTAGTAGTCGAACTTCCTTGAAGGCTGGCCCAGCAGACCGACTTCTGGATCTCGTTGCTCGTAACTCCTTCAGAGCGTTCTTTGGGACGTAGCATCGCTTGGAAGAGGTGCTGGTGTGAGCGATGGTTGCTCCCTGGGCATCGGTGTTTCTTCTTCGGTGAGCGCAGGAGTACGTTGACGTCGCCTCAAGACCTTCAGGTGGGAAATTGACTTGGCGGTTGGCCTCTGACGGTTGATGCACAATTTGGGTGATCTTTGTCGTGTAGCAACGAGTATCGGCGAGAAGGAGCCGAAGGTGATGGACGTCATGTTGGCCGTAGCGACCTCTCCGGAGTCGATCTCTATCTTTCCTTGCTTTGCGAGCACCATGATTCTTTCCTTGAAGACGAAGCATCTTTCGATGGGATGACTCACCACTCGGTGGTATTTGCAGAAGAGAGGGTCATCGACGCGATGTATCTGCTCGGGCCTCTTCGAAGGAGGGAGCTCTATCATCTTCTCTTGCAACAGTTGGGCGAACATGGAGGAGACTTCCGAGTCCGGGAAGGGGTACTCCTTAGCTTCGACCTCCTCGAGAGTCATCCTTTGTCTTGGCGGCGGAGGCGACGGTATGGCGACGCCCTTCTTCTGATCCGGCTTGCCACCGATCTTGAGCGGCTTGGAGGTTGAGGCGACGTCCGCAACATTGACTTGTTTTGGTTTCGGTGCCGGTGGCTTGTCCTTCTTCTCCACCTTCAAGAAGTCTTTGTTCTTCGAGTCCCCGCGGCTTGCTAGGCTGAGTTCCATGTCGTGAGCCCGAGTTGCGGGTTCTTCGAAAGACCGGGGTTTGATACCCTTGAGGTTGTACAGCAGGCCCCAGTGCATGCCTTGGGTGCACATCTCGATGGCCGAGTCTTCAGACAGGCGGTCTTGTGAATTCAGCGCGAGGTTCCTCCATCTGTCGATGTAATCGATCACTGGTTCGTCCTTCCTTTGCTTGACGGCGGTGAGTTCAGTCATACTGACGGTGCGTCTGGTGCTGTAGAAGCTGTTGAGGAACTCCCTCTCCATCTGATCCCAGCTGTCGATGGTCCCTGGAGGAAGATCAACGTACCAGTCAAAAGCATTACCTTTGAGGGTGCGAACGAACTGTTTCACCATCTCGTCGCCATATGTGCCGGCGTTGTTGCAAGTTTCGATGAAGTGAGCAACGTACTGTCTTGGATTTCCCTTTCCATCAAAGTGCTGGAACTTTGGTAGCTGGAATCCGACTGGGAAGCGTAGCTGCTGGATCCTCGCGGTATAGGGCTTCGAGTATGCTGCCGTGATCGGAGGAAGGCCACTGCCACGGGAGTGCATCATGTCGGCTACCAACGCTTGGACTTGCTGAGCATTCATCGTTGCCGTTGCTGGAGGTTGTGTGGCCACCGAGGCTGGCGCTGGGGAGACAACTTCCACTGGGACGAGAGCCGAGGAGAGTGCTAGAGTAACTGCTTGAATCGTCGGAACAACCTCTGCAGGAGCGAGAGTTGAAGACGCAGCTGGAGCGGCTTCTGGAGAAGCAACGGGTTGACCGACTGCTGCAGCGTCCTTTGCGCTTAGCTTTTGGAGCAGAGTATTGATGTGACGATCCTTCTCCTCCATCAGTCGAGTAATCTGTGCCATGTGCTCGTTCATCTGCATGACTTGGAGCTGAAGAGCGGACAGAGGATGGTGACGGAGGACGTCTCGATGTTGCATGCTAGCATCCTCACCGTCGTCATCGGAGATGTAGTTACGCCGACTTACTTCTGGTTAAGGATTGATGTTTGCCCCCTGTAGAGGAGGTGCGACATCCGCTGGAGAATCCGAACGGGCTCGAGGTTGGGGCTGGTCCTCCCCAAACTTCTGGACATGGACTTCAAGATCGAGGCTTGTTTCTTCATGTACCAAGGCCTCGTCGGCATTTTGGCGAGCATCTTCGGTAGTAGTTTCTGGCATGAAGACATCCGCAAGGGCTCGAGTACGCCGAGTGTAGACGCGTACCATCGGGGGAGCATCACCCTCCGGGTTTACTGGATCACCGTGTCGGAGTAGAGGAGACTCGGTGATCGGTGAAAGGCTTAGAGCAAACGCATCGTTGCTTGTCCCGGCCATTGCAAACTTCAAGCAGCTTCTTCAGTCGTACTGATAAAAGGAGAGGATGCCCCACCGGGCGTGCCAGAAATCTGTATGCGCAGAAAAGGTACGGGTCGTCTATATTGCACAAAACAAGATTACAAATGTGGCCGGGACCCGGGTGGCTCGGGTGTGGCGAGTCCGGGTTGCGGCGAGTGTTGATCAGGAGATTTGTGGGAGAGATCCTCTGGAGGGTCCCTTTGATCCGCGTCTCCACGTGGTATTCGTGTGAGAGCTCTGAAGGGGTTGCCCAGGACAGAGGTCTTTACAGGGTGAGGGTTTTTGAGAGGCTAAGGAGAATCCGCTGTTTCTTTGGTCCCTTCCGTGCTTCGCGCTTTCTCGGCTAGGGGGTCTTCAGCTTCGTTCCTCAGTCTTCATGTCTTCCTCGCTCCTTGCTTGACCTCGGCGTCCTTGATCGTCGGTTCGCGGCGTCGATCGTGCTTTTGGTGTTGGCTTTGGCTTTGGCTTTGGCTTTGGCTTTCGACCTTAGCTTGGCTTGGGCGTAGCTCTGGCTTTTGCTTTGCTTTGGCACTTGCGCTTGGACGTAGACGGGAGAGACTTGCGATGCTTTCGTTCTTCCGGACTTTGTGTCGTATCGGCTAGAACGTGCGGTGCTTTTGCTCGTGGTCGGCGTAGTCGCTTGGCTTTGGCACTTGCGTTGCTTTGGGGTGGGCTTTATCGGGGCTTTTGCTTTGGCTTCTTGCGTGGACGTTGGCTTCAGCGTCAACTCGGTCTTCTTCTCGAACGACGTGGTCTACTTCTTCGGTGCTTCGATGGTTTGGGTGTCAGCTGGACTTCTCTTCTTCTTCGGGCTTCTTTGGCGTGATTGGAGTCGAAGAATGCTTTCGAAGATAGTGGGGATAGCACCGATCTTCGTGCGACGGTTATGGTGTTGGCTTTTGTTGATGAAGACGGCGGGGGTCGCGATGGTCTCCGTGCGACGGTTGTAGCGTCGGCTTTTGTTGATGAAGACGACGGGGGTAGCGACGCTTCAGATAGTCTTCTCCAGGCTTTCTTCTTCGTGGATGGAGCAGACGTTTGTCGAAGGCGACGGGTTGATGACGCTTCGTTCCTCTTTGCCGGGCTTTGGAGCTTGATCGGAGTTGAGGGTTTGTTGAAGCCGATGGGATAGTGCCGCTCCGAGCTTCTTCTCCGGCCTTTGCTTTTGGCGTCTTCGGAGTCGAAGGGTCTTCTTCTCCAAGCTTTCTTCTTCGTGCACGGAGTCGAAGTCTTGATCTTCTCGTGCAAGAGTCTCCACGTTGATGGGGGCTTTCAATGGACTAAGCCGATCCCGACGGGACACGCTTGCCCGTGCCTCGTGAAGCCTTGGGTCGATGAAGAAGCGTCTCCTTTTCTGCAGAGCTTCCTCGCTTCGTCTTCAATCTTCGACCTCTTGAGCCTTCCCCCTCCCCCTCTATTTATAGGCAAAAGGAGTGGGGGAGATATGGGAAGTTTTAATTTTAATTCCCTTTAATATCTCCCCCGTAATTACCCAGAATTTATTCATCCATTGATGAGGGGAATAACATTTATTTGTTTTTCTTTTTTGGCGGGGCAATTATGGCTGGATTTTGCACACGAAATCGATGGCGACCCGACTATTCTTCTTGTCCGTCGAATCGAGGGATCAGTGCAGATCCGCGCGTGAGCAGACGTCATATGTAACCTCCCCCCACGCATGGCATTAGTTCTTTCCTTTTCTTTTTTTTCCTTTTTCTTTTCTTTCCTTTCTTTTCTTTCCTTTCTTTTCTTTTTTCTTGCAAGGCCGGCCGGCCCCATGGGGTTCGGGTCCTAGTAAGAGCCGGCCCCATGGGGTTCGGGTCCCTAGTAGGGGCCGGCCCCCCTTGAGTGTAGGGTCCGCTCCTCCCTTGTTGGGCGCGAATCGGGTCCGGGTCCGCACTGGTGCGTGCAAGTCGGGTCCGAGTCGGAGCGCGTGTCGGGTTTGCATCCGCGTTGGCGCACGTATGTCGGGTTCGGGTTTAGACAAAATTTATGTGTCTACAGTCATCACCAGGCACAGTGTCTGTGGCTGAACGAAACTAACACGGTGTACAGATCAGTGAGCAGACACTGGTACACTAAGCCGTGTTTCTACTTAGGGTAAAACGGTCCTAAACCCTGAGGAACCATGTCTGATGGACTAACCAGTTGTGTGGTGTTTTGGCGCACCAATGTGTGAGGATCCATATGCAATGATCCAAAACCATGGTGTACTGGGTTACCCGGCTGGCGTTGCATTAGCGTGTCACTCCTGCAGGCCATCCACACCCCTGAAGGGAGGTGCGTTCCTTGGTGTGACTTATACTGTACCAAACCCAAGCCTGGTGGTCACTAGTTTGACTGTTGACCAGGTTCGATTACTCGACGGGGTAATCAGTGGTACGAGGTATAGGTCAACCTAGAAGGAACCAAGTCATATGATCATTCGAGTCTGACGGTAGTCTTCACCGCTCGAAGTGAATCATGGCATCAAGTGGAGGGACAACATGTTTACCACTACTAAGCGGAGAGCATGGGTATGATGGAGAACATAGTAAGTCTGGGTGAATTGGAGTACAGCCTGCGTCACACTCTGGGTGGCTACGCAGGTTAACTCGAGCTCAGAGGATCGATGGTACACTCGGGTAGTGTGTCGATCGAGCTTGAGTTGGAAGCCATGAACCCCGGTCCCTGATGGTTCCACCTTATCAACATTATGTACAGTTCTTGAACCATCTCCTCGGAACACCATAAGCATAAAGAGGAAGAAAGAAGTATACGCTCCGTGTGTGCTTGGCACTAGAGCACGGTAGATGCGTTACTACATGCGAGTACTAAGGGTTATGCCCGAGACTAGTACAGATGCGCACGTAGTATTCCCTAGCCATAAGTGAACTTCGCTGCATAGGTGCGATGCACCGGTGTATGTTGCGAGTTGACTAGTTGACTTTACTAGAGGCACCCTCCGGCGGCCTCAGTTAACAGTAAGGTAATTAGTAGAAATCACTTAAGTAATGGCCACTAGGTATCGCACGCTAGAAATGGTCAAAATGAGACGTCAGGGCGTTTTGGTAAAAACCTCACTATGCCGGACCTCACTCTTGGCCGACCCTAGCAGTGGGAGACCTTGTAGGGCCGGCCCTATGTTGTAGGGATGAGAATCCCTCATCTATAGGGCCGGCCATATGGATAGGGATAAGGGTTTGAAACAGTCAAATCGAGCCCTAAAAAGTGGAAAAACGGATAAATACAAGGAGAGATAAAAGGTGAGATTGGAGAGATAATTGTGGGAGGTCTTTATCCCCTTGGATCCTTATCCAAGGGGGTAGGCCGGCCCTATATATAGGGCTATATGGGGTCGGCCATATAGATGCCAAAACTGAACCCCCTCCCTCTCTCATCTCTCTAGTTCTCTCCCTAATCTCTCTCCCGTTTCTCGCTTGCAACTTCGTCTTCCTCGCGTGGAGTTCTGAAGAAGGAGAAGGGTCGTTCTTCGGAGGCACTCAGAGATCCGAGAGTGACGTTCCGTGCATCGTGTGAGATCGAGTGAACAAGAAGGCAACATCTCCATTCGTACCATCGGCATCTTCACGAACGATCTTCCGTCTCCATCGACAAAGAAGACAATTCTCCGTGGTTAAAAGATCCGTACGAAAGGTATGTGTAATCTAACATGTAGATCTAGCGAGTATTATGATTTGCATGCATGCTAGATAATCACTACGTGAAAAATGGTAGAAAGCTATAGTTTTACGGCTTCATCACCGACGGTCATTAACCGTCGTATAAAACACGCGTTTAACGACGGACTAAAACAGTCGTTTTTTAAGTACAATTAAACGACAGTTTGTAGCCGTCGGATTGCTATCTTTACGATGGCTTAAAATCGACGTTTTTGAGTTGATATTAATTTTGGTTTATGATTCCAACCCTAACCACTGCCGCCCCTAATTTTGTTTTCGCTCCTTCTTCCCTCCGTTCTCCCCCCTCCATCTCCTCGGAGAAATCAACTCCTTGGACGGACGGACAGACTGCTGCTTGACGTCGTTGAGGCCGTCGTTGCCCCCTCCTCCTCGGACAATCGCTGCCCGCTTCTCCGCGAACCACTGCTGCCCCTCCTCCCCGAACCACCGCTCGGTTCGACTCTTTTTTCTCTCTCTCTCTCTCTCTCAAATGCAAAGAGGCAATTGAATCTGTTGTTCAGGATTGTTTTTTTTTTTGAAGAGCTTTTTAGGGATCAGTTTATTTTTTTTTAAGATCTGTTCGGGACCTTGTATAGTTCATCATCAATGACATGGGTTGTTTCCTTGAATAGCTGATTATTTGAGGTATTTAGTGATCTCCTACTTCTGATTGCATCCCATTTGATATATATGATGCTTATTATTAATTTTTTTTGGGTAAGTATGTTGATGATTATTTCATTATATGATATTTGTGTAAGTGCCAACTAGGTGAGTTGTTAAAGCCTTTGGGGGTCGATACCCGAGACCCGGGCTGCCTTAACCCTTCCTAAAACAAGAGACACTGAGGGGTTCTCAAAAACATAATAAATTTATATGATGTTTGATCCTGTTAAAAGCATATTGTGTATCTTAAGCTAGTTTCTTGCTTTTAATTTTGTAGTTAACTGAAGTACTTGGTTCTATTCATTGACAATATATAAGGGGATGCCCATACAAAGATTTACGAGTTTTGAAATTTATATTTTAGAATGTGTGCATTTACATGAACTTTTAACTTGTAACCAACAAGGTTGTGTATTACTTGCGGCCTGTTGGGATTGTGCCCTACGACCAGTGCTCATTAATGTCGTAATAATAAAATGGGTTTTAGTCTTGGAAAATAGTAGGGGCATATTATAGGTATTTATTGTATTATGTAGTTCATCAGATGGATAACCATTATAATTAAAGGTTTGAGAATTCAAATTCATGTTCAGTTGGGGAAAAAAATAAATGGGTTCAATCTGTTCGGTCGATCAAGGTTCAATCTTTTGTAGATGAAGGACAATCCCGATAGTTCAATGGATAGAATGGCATTATACCTCGCGACACATACTACGAAGGACGGGACAACTCCCACTTCTACTTTTAGCCAACACTCTGTACTAATAAAATCAATATATTATTAATCTCTTTTCATTATTACCCAATTCATTATCCAACTAAAATAATATCTTTTTTTGAAGATCGAGATCAGAAGAATTATTAGTGAGGATCCTTCTAGCAAACTGAGAGATTTAGATCATGATCCGATTGCACAGGTTTGTAATGAATTTAAATATATATTCATACCACTGCATGGAAAGAATCGATCTATTACTTCCTAACTCTTACTTTTGTAAAACCTGAAAGGTCGTGGGCCGTGACAGCCGAGGACGTGTGAAAGGCATGGGTACGGGTGTCTCTAAAACCACTATTAAGGCTTCGACTGGATGCAAGGAGCGACTTAAGTCCAAAGAAACCGAGTTTAAGAAACTTCAACAGATGGGTGCTCAGGTTGTGAATAAAAAAGGATCACCGACGGTCAACAACCAGAGAGCACAAGCCCATACCGGCAGTAGTTCGCAGGTAATTTAAATTTGAGCTTCTATGTACAATGTTAGTATTAACATCTGGTTTTGAAAGCAAATCTGATGTTCATTTGGGAAAAAAATTGCCCCGAAATCGGACAAATTTGATCTTTATTTAACTAGTTTTGGAAATAGATATTTTCATTGCCACTGTGCTTCACATTGTCTACATTTGCCTGACCATAAGGTGTGAAGAAGAACCAAGGTAATTCATAATGCAAAAGCTAAGAAAAAGAGAGTATGCCAAAGGTCTCTAAGACAAATAAAGTTAAACGGGTCTAAACTTCAATTAGTTACAATAGCTACCAAACCCAACACGACTTTGACCCAAATCATCTCTTTCGGGTTTGGTTGGGGTGGAATTTGATCAAAACGGACTTGGAATGGCCACACCAAATTGACCACTTTTCAGTTTTAGGGAGAATTTAGCTCAGCTAGGCCCAAATCAAAATCAATTCAACCAAAACGATTAGGGTTAAATCAACCAACAGCGCATGAGACAAAACCAAGGGCACGACTAATGTTGACGTATAATTGTGCTTATGGCATTATGTGCATAATGGAATGACCCAAAAACAAAGAGTATGAATGATGGTCTCATGCAGTCTCAGATTTAGAGTTCATAGGCCCTCATAAAGCTGATTAGTTTTCATTAGTTGATGTTCTTTCAATACACCTGATTAATGATGGCACATTCTTCATGCAGCAGGGAGGTGAAAACTTTACCTAAATGTAGTTTTCTTTGTTGCCTTGTTTCTATATATGACATCAGAGGGCAACAACTTTGCCAAAACTGTTGAAGTGATTTTTATTTTTATTTTTTTGAAGGGGCCAAGTGGGTAGTACATCACTTGTTTGTGTGCCTGCACAAGATATACCCCTACAGATGAATAGTACATTACCTGGTTGGGCAGAGGGTACAACCCTTCGGGTTGGGCATGGGTTATGATGTTTTACAAGGATAAAGATTAGACATCCTAAGTGGCAAAGTACTTGCCTCCCGTTCGGCAGGTGGTGGTATCGAACCTTTATTTGGCGGACTTATCTCTCGCCTTTATGCTAGGTTTATCTGTCATATTTGGGGGAGGAGCTATTTTGGGAGGATCTCAACAAGGGTATTCCAACGGTCCCCATCTCTATTTTCACCCATGAATATGCAAAATGGGGTGGACAAATCCTCCCCATCTCCTATGGGGGTTGACCAAACCCTCACCTTTAATGAGGGTGAGGATGGGTGCATTGTTGGAGGGAGTTCAACCACCCCCCCGCCGCGACAAAAGCTGAGGGGGATGAGGGGCTCATTGGAGATGCTCTAACCCTTATCTATTTCGTGCTCTAAGCACTAACAAGCAATGTACTAACCGCGAGTTCCCTTCAATACTAATAATTGGCTTTTCATTTCTGAGGATCATACTAATATGGAATATACTTGCTAATCAGCTTTGTTATTTATAGGCGTCACAACAACTGAATTCGCCACCAATACGGACTGGTGTGTGTTTGTTAAAGAATTTTCAGAAGATGATCGTTGCTTTAGGAAATGTCATTGGCGCTGCTCCAGATTCAACATCTGAGAGTCTTGAAGTTGAGATCGTACTAGCAGAAATATTGGATCCCTCTACTCCTTTGTTTGATGGGGGAGGCGCTACAATGGAAGATCACACACCGGAAGAGATCATAGTGTGGCCGTCGAACTTTGTGTCTTACATATCTTCCTAGTGTTGGCTTTTGTATGTGATGCATCATTTTTTGAACATGGTTTATAGAAGTTCAACAGTTCCTTTTTGGACATATGATAGTTGTAATGTCTACTTATAAAGATGTTTGTTAATCTGTGATGGACGTGGGGTAAATGTGTTGACTATGATGTGTGGTTTTGTTGTAATGTTCATATTTGTTGTCCTCTAAATTCAAATACAATATCTGTTGAGGCTTGTTTCATTGACAATGACTACTATTCTCTACACAGATGGACGTTGTATAAGTCACTGACAACACAAATAATTTAAGGCTTGTGTTACTTCAAAACTCAAGCTTTCTGCCTATTTTTTTTTACCTGCGAGTAATTTAACGACAGCTTATAATCGTCGTTTATTAAACGACCGTTTACAACCGTCGTTTAATAAAATTTGACAGTAAATTTGTACGACTGGTATAGCCTGTCGTTGGATACATTAACGATAGCTTTCGACCGTCTCTAATTACGACGGTTACCAACCGTCATTATTTGCAACATTAAAACGACGGCTTTGACGACGGCTATAAGCCGTCGTTTTAAATTTACGACGCCCTGAAAACGACGATCTTGGCTTAACACCATCGTATTATTTATTTACGATGGCTTTTGGCCGTCGTTATTTCACTGTTATGACATAGTGAATCATTACGCTAGATTACCGTTAGGGTGTTCGATTCACGTGCATACACATGTACACATATGTAGATTAGTTTCGATAAAAGTTTAAATCGTGTAACGTGCACCATGAACGGTCTTTCAACCGCAAAATCGTTTTCGCTGCGAGCCTCTACCATGGAATTATTTTCAATAATTGGTATCAGAGCCGCATTAGTGGTGTGCGTTTCACAAACCAACATGTGTGCGCATGAGGAATGCATGAAATTCATCGGGGTTCTTACGCTTAGATCATGCATATGTATAGATTGTGCTTGTTCTATTAATCATTCTTGCAGGGCGCCGCTATAAAAAATCTAGATCTATGTTTTGTGCTTGCTATCGGGGGTCGGACCCCGATTTAGCCAATGTCTGGATTTGCTCTCTATGTGTGGATATGTAATTGAGCCGTAGATTAGGCGAGTGATGGGGGTTGACCATCCTCGGTTCCCATGGCCTTTTTCCTAGGTGTGTTTTATTTTCTTTCTAGGAAATTATGTACGAGCGAGCACTTACTCAAAGCGTACTAGACTTTTTCGGTTACAGATTGAGAAGAAAGATGTGCCAAAGAAATCCACCATCGGGAGCGTAAGCGGAACCCTGGAGGATGAAGACGATCCGGCAAAGTGTTCGCGAGCGCGACGGAGGAGCCGGACCGAGGGACCTTGCGAAGAAAGCTAGAGGCCTGCGCTGTGCTAATTAGGTTCATGGGTCGGACCCTGAACTTAATTCAGTTTTAATGGTTGCTTTCTTTATTAGTTCTTTATGTTTTATATCGAACCCCGATGAGATAATGTGATTATCAGTTTTCAGAGGGATGCCTTTCTCCTTCGGTCCAAACGATTATTTGAGGAAAGGATCCCGCTAGATGACGCCTATTATTTATTTGACTTTTGATGTTAGTGGGATCCCATCACATATGGTTATGCCACCATTAGGTCAACACCCGACTAGTCGGGTGTGCCTATTTGGCCAGCATCGAAATCAAAGATAAGATAAAGATCCATTGAACATCAATTATTAAATTTATAAGCGAGGCCCCATGACTAGTGGGAGTCCTCTCCAGTGAGTCTGACTCTAGGATTGGCTCCAGAGCATTAGCGTGATAACCAATTTTGCAAAGCATCGATATTCTCGGAATATGTAATGTGACCCTTAAATGGAGAAATCCGCTTGAGGCAGGGACTATGATATTCCGAGAGTAATTAATGCTAGGCGAAGGGCTTGAACGCTAGTGGGAGCATGGTGTGACCAAGGTCTAGTAAATAGAAGGTCGCTACCTTTGCATTTGCATAAAATCATACTCACAAAATAACCCTCATATATAATAAGGGATGCAAGAGAGAATTTTTTTGAAGATCCTCTGGCCTCCACGGCCAGTCATTTTGTGTTTGGGTGGGGATGCATAACTTCACACCCCCTAGGGTGGGAGCTGTGTGCTTCCATTCCAAATAACTTAATGACCTCCCTACGGATATGGCGATTACGAGGCCAGGAGAGAAGGGCTTTTCATCCCACCCTAGTGGGGGCCATATGAACTCCCGTGTCGTAATTGTTTAGGCTCGTGGGTAAGCATCTGAAGTATACGTGAGGCATTCGTTGCTCAGACAATGGGGATCATGTGGTACTGGCCGAAAGACAACCATGGTCCATCACAGCCCTTAGTTGGCAGATTTGGATAGGGTCAAGGAAAAGGCCCGTGTAAGCGGATTGACGTTGTATGATGCCCCCTAGGGCAGGTACAGTCGATTCTGAGATCTTACATATATGGTTAATTAATCCATAGAGATGGCTTCGCTTGAGGGTAGCATTGACATATGGATAATTAGCTTGTTTTAAAAAATCCATAAAATAAGTTTTTTCATGCATTCTCATTATTCAATCTTTTATTTTCAGATGACTAAGTTAGACCCCCTGTTCGCTATCCAAAATGACCACAAACTTACCGGTCCCAACTATGAGGACTGGAAGTGCAACTTGTACCTGGTCTTAAGAATTGGTAAACAAATGACAGCCCTGAATGACCATGAGCCAGATTTGCCAGGACCCGATGCTACAGAGGCACAGTTAAAGGCTTTTACTGACTGGAAGGAATCTAATGAAATATGTAAATGCTATATAATAGCATCCTTGCAAACAACTTTGCAGAAGCAGGTCGAGGAGATGCCCGACGCTTCTGACATGATGTTGTATCTGAAGGAAATGTTTGAAGGTCACAATCGTGTTACGCGATACCTTACCATCAAGAAACTCGTCAGCACTAAGATGTCTAATGGGACGCTAGTTCGGGAACACATGATGAAAATGTTTGGGTTCCAGAACGAACTAGCAACCATGGATATTGTGCTAGATGGCAAGGTGATGACAGACATCTTCCTCTCGTCACTGTCTGAAGCCTTTGAAGGCTTTGTCACCAACTTTAATTTGAACAAGTTGGCTATGACAAATGCAGAGCTTCTGGGAGCTCTTCAGGCAGCTGAGGATGGCTTCAAGCAGAAGGGTGAAGCACTTCACGTGCAACGCAGATCCTTCAAGAAGTCTGGTAAAGCTCAGGGCAAGAAACATAAAAAGAAACCTAAGTCAGCGCCTGTGCAGGACTCTGCTGGGGCCTCTGGGTCTGGAGAATCAAAGAAACCAGTCACGAAGTGTTTCCGGTGTGGCCAGAAGGGTCATTGGAAGAAGGACTGCAAGAAGCCTCAGAATGCTGGTGAAGGTAATCTACAACTCTTAGTTGTTGAATCATTTCTTTCAAGAAATATATAGTTCTTTTGCTAGTTGGATTGTGGATTCAGGATCCACTAATCATGCCTGTAACTCTCTTCAGGGGTTTCGGGAAAGCAGAAGATTGCTTGATGGAGAGGTGACCTTGAGCATGGGAACTGAGGCCGTGGCTGCTGCTGAAGCTATTGGAGACGTTAATCTTAGTTTTTCAAATAATAAGACTTTGACTCTTAGAGATGTTTTTTATGTATCGTCCTTGAGACGTAACTTAATTTCTGTTTCTTCTTTAGTTAATGAAGGTTATTCAGTTTATTTTGATGCTTCTGGTGTATCGTTTAAGCTGAATGAAACTTTTATAATAAGAGGAATGGTTCAGAATCATCTCTATGTTGTCAGTCCTAAATTTGAAAAATATAACATAATAACTTCAGCATTTAATGTTAATTTCTCTAAGCGTAAGAAACCTGCGGAGAATTTAACCCAATTGTCGCACTTACGACTTGGGCATATTGGCTTAGACAGGATCCATAGGATGGTGAAGGCCGGGCTTCTGGAAACAGATCCTACGGAGATCCTTCCCACCTGTGAATCCTGTCTGGAAGGCAAGATGACCAAGAGGGCCTTTAAAGGCAAAGGAGTAAGAGCTGCTGAGGTATTGGAGTTAATCCATTCAGATGTGTGTGGACCCATGAGCGTCAAGGCGATAGGAGGTCATGAGTACTTCATCACTTTTATTGATGATTACTCAAGATATGGTTATATTTACCTGATGCAACGAAAGGCGGAATCATTTGACATGTTCAAAGAGTTCAGGGCTGAAGTAAAAAAGCAGACATGCAAATATATAAAAACCCTTCGATCTGATCGAGGAGGTGAGTACCTATCTGACGAGTTCCTTGGGTATATGGTGGAGCATGGGATAACATCCCAGTTAACTACTCCAGGTACCCCACAACAGAATGGAGTTTCCGAAAGAAGGAATCGAACCTTGTTAGATATGGTTCGCAGCATGATGAGTTATGCCAGTTTACCAATGACCTTTTGGGGTTATGCCTTATAAACAACAGTTTATATTCTGAATCACGTTCCATCTAAGTTAGTGCCACAGACCCCTAGAGAACTGTGGTCAAAGCCAAAGCCTATGCTACAGCATTTCAGAATATGGGGATGCCCTGTACATGTGCGAAGGGATAAGAGGGAAAAGATGGAATCTAAAACCAGAGTATGCTTATTTGTAGGGTATTCCAAGGAAATCAAAGGAGGACTATTTTATGATCCTGAGGAAAAGAAGGTGATCGTTTCAACGAATGCCTATTTCCTAGAACATGATTATATTATAGACCACAAGCCTACTAGTAAGGTAGTTCTCAATGAGCTACTGGGTACTAGTACAGATAGCGCATCCGAAAGCATAGTGGGAGATGACATTACAGACACTAATATACCAAAAACTATAGAACCTATTCATCCTGTAACACAACCACCACCTCGTCGCAGTGGAAGAAGCATCAGAGCTCCTGACAGATACTATGGAGAAACCTTATTGGTTGATCTAGAAGATCAGGAGGATGACCCATAGAGCTATGATGAGGCAGTGGGAGCTTCTGACAGCTCTGACTGGCAAAAAGCTATGGAGGCAGAAATTGCATCAATGTCCCATAACGCAGTCTGGACTATTATTACACCATCATCTAATATTAAACCTATTGGGTGTAAGTGGGTGTATAAGAAGAAGAGAGGATCCGATGGTACAATTAGGACGTAAGCTAGATTAATTGCCAAGGGTTATACCCAGAGAGAATGAATCGACTTTAACGAAACCTTCTTGCCGGTAGCTATGATAAAGTCTATTCGGATCCTCCTATCCATTGCAGCCCATTATAACTGGGAGATCTGGCAAATGGATGTCAAGACAGCATTCCTCAATGAGAATTTGGAAGAAGACATTTATATGAAGCAGCCACCAGGTTTTGAGTCAGAGGGTCAGGAACATCTAGTTTGCAAGTTGCAAAAGTCCATTTATGGACTAAAGCAAGCATCTAGAAGTTGGAACATCCGTTTTGATCACGCAATCCAGTCATATGGATTTACTCAAAACGAGGATGAACCATATGTATACAAGAGGAGTGATAAGACTACAGTGGTATATTTGATACTTTACGTAGACGATATTCTACTCATTGGAAATAATGTTGGAACATTGTCAACGGTAAAGGTCTGGTTGTCAACACAGTTCGATATAAAAGACCTAGGTGAAGCGAGTTATGTTTTAGGGATCAAGGTAACACGTGATCACCAGAACAGGATTCTCTCGCTGTCACAGGCCGCGTATATAGATAAGGTTATGGCTAGGTTTGACATGCAAAACTCCTAGAAGGGTTTTGTGCCATTTAAACATGGCGTAAAACTGTCTAAGGATCAATGTCCTAAGACACCTAAGGAGAGAGCAGAAATGCAAAAGATACCTTATGCTTCGACATTAGGTAATCTAATGTATGCTATGCATTGTACAAGGCCAGATATCTATTTTGCAGTAGGCATGATGGGTCGGTTTCAGTCAAATCCGGGTCCAGATCACTGGACAGCTATGAAGTGTATACTCAAGTACCTTTGTAGAACAAGGAACTATGAGTTGGTTTACACTGCACAAGAACTGACGCCGATTAGATACACAAATTCTGACTTTATGTCAGATTTGGAATCCAGAAAATCGACATCAGGTTTTGTGTTTATGTTAGGAGGAGCAGCGATTAGTTGGCAGAGTGTGAAGCAGAAATACATCGCAGACTCTACCACAGAGGCTGAGTATGTTGTAGCGTGCGAGGCAACCAAAGAGGCGGTATGGCTCAAGAAATTCTTTATGGATTTGGGGTGCGTACCAGAAGCCCAGTTACCTATTGTGCTTTACTGCGATAATAGTAGGGCGGTAGGACAAGCAAAGGAGCCAAGACATCACCAAAAGGGGAAGCACATCGAGCGCAAATTCCACTTGATTCGGCAGTTTCAAAAGCAAGGGCGAGTAGCGGTGACACAAATTGCATCTATAGATAATGTTGCTGATCCTTTCACCAAGGCAATACCTATCAAGGAATTCGAGCGGCATGTGAACGCAATAGGAGTCAAAACCGTTTTGCTTCGCTAGACCAAGTGGGATATTGTTAGGATTGATGTGTTCTAAGCTTGTAAAACTTTATGTTTTGGTCTAATAAAGATTGATAGTTATTATTATATGAGATGCATATTGGTACGTAACATAGTTACGTGTTCTTTTAAGAACAGAGAGCCATGGTTATATGGTAGTCCACTGAGTTGAAGACTGAGTGGATTGGTCCTATATAATCTAAATCAGTTCGTAGCTATGATCAGGTTGGTCGCCTCATCATGATAAGCTATTGGGGATGACAGTTCATGGGTTGTCTTCACTATGGTCATCACCAGGCACAGTGTCTGTGGCTGAATGGAACTAACATGGTGTATAGATCAGTGAGCAGACACTGGTACACTAAGCCGTGTTTCTGCTTAGGGTAAAACGGTCATAAACCCTGAGGAACCACGTCTGATGGACTAACCAGTTGTGTGGTGCTTTGGCGCACCAATGTGTGAGGATCTGTATGCAGTGATCCAAAACCACGATATACTGGGTTACCCGGCTGGCGTTGCATTAGCGTGTCACTCCTGTTGGCCATCCACACCCCTGAAGGGAGGTGCGTTCCTTAGTGTGACTTATACTGTACCAAACCCAGGCCTGGTGGTCACCAGTTTGACTGTTGACCGGGTTCGATTACTCGACGGAGTAATCAGTGGTACGAGGTATAGGTCAACCTGGAAGGAACCAAGTCATATGATCATTCGAGTCTGACGGTAGTCTCCACCGCTCGAAGTGAATCATGACATCAAGTGGAGGGACAACATGTTTACCACTACTAAGCGATATAGTAAGTATGGGTGAATTGGAGTGCAGCCTGTGTCACACTCTGGGTGGCTACGCAGGTTAACTCGAGCTCAGAGGATCGATGGTACAATCGGGTAGTGTGTCGATCGAGCTTGAGTTGGAAGCCATGAACCCCAGTCCCTGATGGTTCCACCTTATCAATATTATGTACGATTCTTGAACCATCTCCTTGGAACACCATAAGCATAAAGAGGAAGAAAGAAGTATACGCTCCGTGTGTGCTTGGCACTAAATCACGGTAGATGCGTTACTATATACAAGTACTAAGGGTTATGCCCGAGACTAGTACAGATGCGCACGTAGTATTCCCTAGCCATAAGTGAACTTCGCTGCATAGGTGCGATGCACCGGTGTATATTGTGAGTTGACTAGTTAATTTTGCTAGAGGCATCCTCCGGTGGCCTTAGTTAATAGTAAGGTAATTAGTAGAAATCACTTAAGTAATGACCACTAGGTATCGCACGCTAGAAATGGTCAAAATGAGGCGTCAGAGCGTTTTGGTAAAAACCTCACTCTGCCGGACCTCACTCTTGGCCGACCCTAGCAGTGGGAGACCTTGCTAGGGCCGGCCCTATATTGTAGGGATGAGAATCCCTCATCTATAGGGCCGGCCATATGGATAGGGATAAGGGTTTGAAACGGTCAAATCAAGCCCTAAAAATTGGGAAAACGGATAAATACAAGGAGAGATAAAAGGGTGAGATTGGAGAGATAATTGTGGGAGGTTTTTATCCCCTTGGATCCTTATCGAAGGGGGTAGGTCGGCCCTATATATAGGCTATATGGGGCCGGCCATATGGATGCCAAAACCGAACCCCCTCCCTCTCTCATCTCTCTAGTTCTCTCTCTAATCTCTCTCCCGTTTCTCGCTTGCAACTTCGTCTTCCTCGCGTGGAGTTCTGAAGAAGGAGAAGGGTCATTCTTCGGAGGCACTCAGAGATCCGAGAGCGACGTTCCGTGCATTGTGTGAGATCAGGTGAACAAGAAGGCAACATCTCCATTCGCACCATCGGCATTTTCGCGAACGATCTTCCGTCTCCATCGACAAAGAAGATAATTCTCCACGGTTAAAAGATCCGTACGAAAGGTATGTGTAATCTAACATGTAGATCTAGCGAGTATTATGATTTGCATGCATGCTAGATAATCATTACGCTAGATTGCCGTTAGGGTGTTCGATTCACGTGCATACACATGCACACATATGTAGATTAGTTTCGATGAAAGTTTAAATCGTGTAACGTGCACCATGAAAGGTCTTTCGACCGCAAAATCGTTTCCGCTGCAAGCCTCTACCATGGAATTATTTCCAATACTATAATGTAGTCGGCATTGTCAATTGGAGTGGACCCACTTGGACTTTTCGTAATTTATTATATTAGAAAGGATCTCATAATAGTGAGACCTCTCCTAGATATGAGACTTTTTATATTTTAGCTACACAGATGTGAGTGTTAAAGTCACCCATTTGACACATAGATGTACCAACTATAAAATAGTCGACCTTGTCAATTAGAGTAGGCCCCACTTGGACTCTTCTCGAAATCTACTATACGAATAAGGATTCATATAACATCCCAAAATTTTAAAAGAATTAAAATCGACACTTGTGAAAATTAGAATTTAACTGTATATTTCTCAAACCAAGAATCAGACTGCGCCAATGCGTCCGCCTCGTTGAATTAGTCTAAAACCGTATATAAACTTTTTTATTTTGACCCCATATAAGACACTTTAAAATTTAAAAACAAAATGGGGCTATGAGAGGATTTGATTGCTTAACCAATTTTATAAATACATCCCTACCTAACCACTAAACTACTTGTAGGTTTTGATACGAATCTAGAAATAATATATATATAACGATAGGAAGACCAAAGGGTTAGTAAGCTGAACAGTTGGGTCCATTTGGATTCCGACCTGACTAAATCGATGTCTCTTGGGTTCCTAACTGAATAAAAGTTAAACCATAATTTATTGTGTTTTTCATTTAAAACTCCAGACTTTTGGTATTCTCAAAAAGGCTATATAACACCCTTACTACATCTCGTACCCACACAAATTCTAAAGCTTTTCTGAAGAGTTGTGCCCACTACAGTAGCACCACCATCATAACCTAAACTGGGCTACCAGACTGCCACCGGGACATCGCTCGTCGGACCACTGGTCGGCACCTGATTGCTGCCAATCCATCACCGGACCAACATATCCTACCCAACCACCGCCGTCCCGCCAATCGTCGCTCGTCAGACCACCCCATCGTCGTTGTCGTCGGCCACTGCCGGCCGGACCACCCGCCACCAATGTCCATCGCCAATCACCGTCGGTCGCCACCTGTAGGACCTCTGGTCATCATCCACTGGACCGCCGGTCACCATCTGTTCGAACCACCATTTGCATCAACACCTGGGTAAGCCTAGACCCTCATCTCCTTATGATGAGCCAAAGCCTAATATAATTTATTAAATTTAACTATTGGGCCGGAGCCTACTAACTTAAGCGTTGGCCCTAGCCCACTACTGTCGGGTCTAGCTTATTATCCATAATTTAGAACCACTTTTGAGTGTTAAAAACTACACTCATTTTTCGTAAAAAACTTGATATTATCACTAAGGGCAACCTACCAGTCCTATTATATCTTATCCGACCGTTATGGCATTGTCTAGAGCAAACGAACTCGGAATCGACTTTCGTTTTCGGTCACGGACTCAGAACGAAAAAACCTATGATATAAAAAAAAATCCCTTTAGAAATGACCAAAATATTCTTATAGGGTAAATTGATTGATCTTTCAACCATAACTTGGACCTCTGATCTTGAAATTTGATTTTGTCAGTAATCCTAGGACTTATACAATAGGACTACGAAATTGAATAAGTAAAAAAAACCAACTAATAACTAGAAGCATGCTGATTTTGAGTCTTAATTACGTTAGGAGATCATCTACTGAGGAACAACACTTCAGCCTATCAGGTAGAGGATCTAAATCCGGTAAATTCTTGTTAAAATTATATATGGTATTAAAATAATAGATAAATATATAACAATTGAGATAAAGTAAGAGAGATGCTGATCATTATGGGTGTACAGCTTGCTTGGCTACTGCTTAAAAGAAACGTAAATGTGGGACTAGCCTTGTTGTATGACAAAAAAAATCTCCAAGTGTGGGGCTAGTCTTGTTTTTATGACTAAAAGAAGCCTAAGTGTGGAGATAGCCTAGTCTTTAAAAAAAAAATAACCCTAGGTAAGATTCCTACCCTGGCTTGAGCTAAAATTAGAATTAGGTGATCAATAACTCCTTTATAAATACACATGATCATATTTGCTATAGATTTTAGTCTATTAACTTATCTTGAATAAGGTAAGGTTATTGAAGAGTTGGTAGTTTAGATTCACCCCCTAGAGGTTTCATGCCTACAGAAGATACTAATTCTGTAGGACCTAGCGAAGAGAAAACTGAGAAGAACATCGGGAATGAATCGAATATAATAGAAGATTCGCTTTATACTCCGTACTACGAAGAGGCGAGAGTGGAAATTTGAAGAATCTTGGAGCTAGATATCGTTTTCCTACTATAATAAACTATTTACTTGAAACTATTAAATATTATATGATTTACTCAAATAAAGAGGCTCTAATCGTTTTCTTACTCAATGAAAAGTATTATACCAAGTTTTTATCTTAACACCTTAGTATTATACGGGTTGCCCAAATCCGTAAAATACCGGAGTGTTACAACATGGTATCAGAGCTTAGATAATAGATCCTAGGAAGATAAAAAACATAGATTTATGATATTAGTAAACTAGTCACTTAATCTAGTGGACAAGTTAGGCTCTTGATGTGAATTAGATTTAGGTATACCAAGCCTTAAATGATTGAGATATTGATGACTTACGACACTTAATCTCTAGAACAAAGTATACACCTGAACTTAAATTTAGTATTTTTTTTTAAAAAAATATTATAATAGCCTTTGATGCATAGGTCTGAGACAATAGCATGGGGCGCTAAGGAGTTAGTCAACCTAGAAGATAATATAGGTGCATAGAAATTGGAACGCATAATTACCTAATGAGAACAAGAAACTAACTAGACCTATAAGGTGTCTCTTCATAAAGATGTGTAATCATAAGATGATATTATAAACCCTAGAATTAGAGATACTGATACTCTTGTCACATGAAAAAAAAACTAAAGGATAAGTAGGTTCACTTGAAGTTAGATTATATTTTCTCTTATACTCGAGTCTAGATTCTATGCGTAGACAGGGTGAACATAGGTACATGAAACCTTAGAAAAGAAAACTGGTGTGCTAGTCAATTAATCTAGAGGTAGGGCAATATAGGTATTGTAAAATTTAGAAGTATGATTGCTTATTTGTGAAGATCAATGGAATCGTCATAAACTCTAGTATAAACTCGATAGAGGTGAAGAAATTCTTAAGGAATACCTTAATTCAAGTTCTTATTCTTACATATTCTTTCCAGGGAGTAATGTTACTAAAGTATCCCAGAAAAGTAACACATGGAGACCGCCGAACACAAAATGACCTCCAAATTCCTAAGGCATTTATTAGGGTAAACACAAGGTTACCTAAAATAAAGTCAGGATCCATAACTCGCTTAGAAAATAGAAATCAATGACTAAATGCCTTAAAAGTATGAGGTAAAAACCTTAAGTTTAAGCTTTCTTAGATCAAATACTAAATGTCAACTCTTTTTACATGCTATCCAATTTGCCCAAAGTACTAGAATCTTACCTAAGTTTATTTAGAAACATAAACCTCGATATGAGTAGTTTAACACAACAATTAGATTTATGTACACCAATTACTCGAGAAAATAAAGCTATCCTGGCTTGATAGACCCAACAAGACTAAGATACTACTAAGAGCTGTAGTGGAGAAATCCAATCACCCGGCCTTTATGATGGGAGCCCCCTAGTGTTCTCTCAGTGGCCTAATGATCTCAACAATCCGGAACTGTCCAATCAAGCTGGAATAAAATGTGTCAATGGTTCGACCACGTACCATGCTGATTTATCGTGGTGGTTCGGGGTGACTAAGTTAAGGGCTTTAATTGTTAATGCCACTAGTAGTGTGCATGATCCAAACCAAACCGATCAAACCAAACAACCGATTTTAATCGGTTTCGACACACTAAATTTTAAACCGACCTAAACCGAACCGAACCGACATATATACGTATAGTACTTTATTAAATATACCATATATCCTCATATACCCTTGCTACCAACAACCTTTGCAATGCTACAGGATTACTCAAAATCAATTACAAATCTTATTTAGGCATAATAATTTGATAATAATTATTATATTTTAAAGTTAAAACTATATTCTAATAGAAGGAAAAAAAACCCAACATGCATATGGGTCAAAGGCCAAACCGACCATCCAATCCTATCCAAACCGACTTTAATTGAATTGGTATATTGGATTCCAATCTCAATTCAGTTTGGATTGGATTGGATTGAATTGGTTTCTATTGAGGCCCTCGAGCTCCTTTAATTTCTCGCCTTGGCTTACTCTTCTACTGACGGCGCGGCACGTAGACCGGGTCTGGTCGATCTGGGCCTAATTCGGCCCATTGGGTCCCCATGCTGGACCAAGCCGAGTAATTCAGCTATACGCATGTCATTATCTGGGACCGGAGCATGGCAGAAAGCCCCTTCTATAGCTACCTCATGTCTTTAGAAGGGCAGTGGGCCCCACGATTGTATGGTATGCAAGAGGTACTGAAAATTTTCCCCGTTATGGGGGCGTATTGTTAAACGAACGACTTAAAATAGTCGCCCCGAACCACGGAATCACCGTGGTTTGGGATCCAGCCAACGACACTTGTCCTTACCCGTTCAATCACCCGGCCCTTATGATGGGAGTCCCCTGGGGTTCTCTCAGTTGTTTGTAGATCTCAACAATCTGAAACAGTCCAAATAGACGGAATTAACAGGTGTCAATGGCCGAACCCCATTCAATGGTTCGGGGGGACTAAGGGGGTGTTTGGCATGCGGAACAACTGTTCCGCTTAAACTTCATCCAGCAAAGGGCATTTTCATCAATTATATATTTTTAGTGTAAATTAGAGGTTCAGTGTTCATGTTGGCAGAGAAACGCACGAAACAAGCAAGCTTGTTCCCAAATCTTCATTCTCGCGGCACAAAATTAGCAGTTAGTAATAGGAACAGACTTTAATTGTTACTGCCACATTGCTAGCACCTGATTGCTACCTTGGCCAGCTGTAAGAGTCGGTAACCGTAGAGAACCAGAACACGGTCAATTGTCGGTTTTTTTTTTTTTTTTGGCAATTAAATTGCCGTTATTATTCAAATGAATTAGACTGCTATGACCTAATCTAGGGAAATTTTATTCATACCCCATAAATCTGTAATTAGCCTCCATTTCCAACAAACTTGAACACACCCCAATTTTTTTTTTCATACCCCATTCCTATCCCAAAAATACCCTTCCCCCTTACACCCCACCTTCAATACACCCCAGTAAAATGGCCGGCCCCAACTTGATTATACCCCAATCAAACACATACCCCCTTAAATATACCCCAATTATATGCACTCTTGAATACACCCCACTCTTAAAAAAACCCCATGCAGTTGGCTGATACTTGAAGGCACAAGTAGAGCTGCAACTTGGGCGGGCCAACCTGAACCTAACCCGAATCCAACCCGAATTTGGGCGGGCTAATCCGAGCCCAACCCGAATTATTTCTCCTCGACCTGACAGGACCCGACACGAAATTAGCGGGTCTGGGACAAAGCTAAACGGGTTCGGGTCGTAAACGGGTCGACAAGATAGACCCGTTTAATAAACGGGTAGGGTTCGGGTTTAGGGTCTGGACACGGTAGACCCGGGAAAACCCGTTTAGTATTCAACGGGTCGTGTCGTGTCGGGTCGGGTCGGGTCTACCAGCAATCCAATACTATAATATATAATACCAGTCGATCTTTCGGGTCAGGTCGGGTCAAGTCGAATTGGGTCGGATCGGGTCAACTGAATAGATCCGGGTGGTAAACGGGTCTTACCGGGTCTTATCGTGTCTACCTATTTATTAGCGAGTCGGGTACGTGTTTAGGATCTAGACACGATTAGTTAAACAGGTCGGGTCCGGGTCTAGGGGTTTTGGACACGACACGAAACTAGACACGACACGAACCCGACACGACACGACTCATTGCCACCCCTAGCTGCAACTTGGGCGGGCCAACCCGAACCCAACCCGACTTTGGGCGGGTTAACCCGAACCCACCCCGCACAACCCGGCCAACTCGACGGGTTGGGCTTGGGCTAAGTTTAAACAAACATTGAGTTGGGATGGGGGTACAAAAGACGCTGAGCAGGGCTTTGGGGTTTGGGGTAAAAAAAAAGGGCATTGTTGGTATTAAAGGATAGTTGAGTAAGTTATTGAGAAAAGCTAGGGATACGGGGGCTAATTACAGATTTTTGGGGTATGAATAAAATTTCCCCTAATCTATTCCTTCCAATGCTCGGTGACCAAAGGTGTGGCCGGCGCACCGTCGTTTTCTCTCGCTTCATCTATAAATCTTCGTGATCCGAGACTTCTTCGCTAGTGGTTCTCTCTCTTCTCTCTCTCCTCTCTCTCCTCTCTCTCTCTTCTTCTGAGTTGTGACCATGGAGTTTATCTCTTCTCTCTCAATCCCCATCAATCCTTTGGAGCTCTGCACGCCTCCCCGTTTCTCTTGCAAGGTGTGCACGGACAAACAGCTCCATAAATACACATGCAATGCGGTCGTCGAGGGGCTTCCCGACTCCTGGCTCTCCTCTCACCAATCCTTGATGCTCGACTTCACCTACAAGCGCACAACCCCGGCGGCCACCGTCGAGTGCTGCTATGAGAGGAGGCGCGCGGTGGTCGACGTCGCCGACTTCCTCTCCTCCGACCCACTTGGAGAAGATCAGGTCTCCGACATGCTCTCCGGATTCTGCCTCCGTGAACACGCGCGGGAGTGCCTTCACGGTGCCATCTCGGATCTAGCCGGTTATGCCGCGCAGCTGGCGGCTGCTCTTGACAGGATCGGAGTGGTGGTGGTTCTGAAGGTGGAGATCGAGGCATCCACCACCGCTCTCGAGGATGAGGAGGCTGTGCCTGCAGATGTAGAGACAGGGGATCAGCTGTGCACGGTTTGTTTCGGAGAGTTTGGGCGGAGGTCGGTGGTGGTGCGCAATCGGTGCGGGCACGTGTACCACGAGGATTGCATGCCCTTCTATGACACGCGAGGAGGTACAGATTGCCCCTTGTGCTACAACCGTACGGCGGACTCTTCTTTGGACGACGAGGTGGCGGAGGCAGGGGAGGGGGCAGATTAATTAATTGTTTAAACTGTGTTTTGGTTCCAAATCATGGCCATTAATTAGGGTATTTTCTTCTGTTTAGATTAATAGTTTGTTTGAGAATATTTGAGAATATTTTTATCATCTTTGATTGTGATGTTGTACCATCTATTTATTTAGTCTAATGAGAGAGAGAGAGAGAGAGAGGCTAATGAGAGAGAGAGAGAGAATTGAGTCCAATAGCAGACATAATATAATATTGGCCCTCGCAGGAGCAGCCCTTGTGTCAACATTGGCACCAATCTAACGGGCTCGATCGAGCACAGAATTTGTCCTCAAAATTCTAGCAAAAGATATATCAAACACCAAAAACTTCAGCCATCCATCCAATATCCCCGTCCGAGATATTGATCCCAAAACGAGGGTAGTGGACGTATAACGAAAAATCCATCTTCTTCGTTGTTGCGTCCGTCGAACTCATAGTCGTCAATTCATTCAAGGGGAGCCTCAAATATCTGATCCTGGCTAGCTCAGCTCGCGTCCTCACATCCAGATCAGCATCGGTAGATTGATGCATGTCGAGTGACTCGAGCAGGCTGCATTCGTGAAGGAGTGGCCTTAGCCCCTTCTTAGTGACATGGTTGCCGATGAGTTCGAGGTCGCGCAGCTGGGGCATGTTGTGTGCTATCTCAAGCGCATCATCATCATCTTCAAGGAAAGCGAGCCAAATCTTAACGTCCAACTCACGATGCTTCTTTAGTCGGAAACTCTTCAGCTCCGGTCGTGCTCGGCCGATGGCTCCGCATATCTTAACCGGGAAGTAATAGTTGACGATCTGCAGCTCCTCCAGCAGGGTGCATCGACCCACCAATTCCTCCAACCCCTCGTTCGAGACGTGGGAGGGTGATATCAGAACAAGGCGTCGCAACGCTGTGGTTCTGAAATTAAATACAAGAGGAAATGAAACAAGAACAAGAAATTGACCGAATAGAGCACGTTAAGATGGCACTACAAGAAAGAGCGCCTTTACCGACGGACATTTTTATCACCGTCGGTAATAATACACTTTTTACCGACGGTGAAAATAATATCCGTCGGTATTATAACTTCAATTTTTTAAATTTTTTTTGCACATTTATTACCGACGGTCAAATAGTATTCGTCGGTACAATTATTTATACCGACGGTACATATATGTACCGTCGGTAATATACTTTATACCGACGGCTACATAAAGACCGTCGGTAAAATATCACGACGGAACTCAGGGTAAAAACCAAGCCTCTGGAAAAAATGGAACCCTGAGTTTCGTCGGAGATTGTTACCGACGGACTTTATATTTCTGTCGGTATAAATAATTATACCGACGGACATTATATGGCCGTCGGTACGATACCGACGGTAATTAAATATCGGTCGGTAAAATTGTCCCGACGAAACTCAGGGTAAAAACCGAGCCTCTGGAAAAAAATGGAACCCTGAGTTTCGTCGGCGATTTTTACCGACGGACTAAATAGTTCCGTCGGCATAACTAATTATACCGACGGAAATTATATGTCCGTCGGTACAATACCGACGGTAATTAAATATCCGTCGGTTAAATTGTCCCGACGAAACTCAGGATGAAAACCCGAGCCTCTGGAAAAAATGGAACCCTGAGTTTCGTCGCTGATTTGTACCGACGGACATTATTATACCGTCGGTATAAAGTAATTATACCGACGGAACTTATAGTTCCGTCGGTAAAAACTCCTTACTTATCCACCGCAGCCTGCACCCTTTTCTTTTTGTGTTTCGACTCCGGCGCGCGCCCCTCTCTCAATCTCTCTCTCTCTCTCACCGACCCGACCCCCCGGCGACCCCGTCCCCCTCCGGCAGCCCCGCGATCCCCTCCGGCCACCCATCCCCCTCCCGGCCACCCATCCCCCTCCCGACCTCCGCCCCTCCCCGGCCTCCCGGCCCTCTCTCTCTCTCCCCGGCCTCCTCCCCCCCTCCCCGGCCTCCCTAGCCTTCCCTCTCTCTCTCTCTCTCTCTCTCTCTCTCTCTCTCTCTCTCTCTCTCTCTCTCTCTCTCTCTACTTCCTCCCCTCACCTGTCTCTCTCTCTCACTCGATCTAAACCCCCCCTCCGGCCGGCCACCCATCCCCTCCCTTGCACCTCCGGCCACCCCTCCGCTTTCTCGCGCCACCGACTGCGACACCAGTGCTCCTTCTCCTTCTCGAGGCCTGCCGACCATCGCTGGTGAGCTCCTCCTCCTCCTCCCTTTCCCCCTTCGGTTAATTTGTGGTAATATATTGTGGTAATTTTTATTTAGGTAAAATCACAGGAATTAAATATAGTGTGGTATTGTGGTAATATATTGTGGTAATTTATTTAGGTAATATATTGTGGTAATTTTTATTAGGTAATTTATTGTGGTAATTTTTATCTTGTGGTAATATATTGTGATTTACAACAATACCATAATTTGTGGTAATATATTTGTGGTAATATATTGTGGTTAATTCCCTCATTTGGTAATTTTTACACTGTTTTAAAACTCGCTGAGTCGACTCAAAACTCGGCCGAGTCGACTCGACTCGGCTGAGTTTCGATCCGACTTGGTCCAAAACTCGAGTTTCGATCCGACTCGGCTGAGTTTCGATCCGACTCGAGTTTTGTCGGGTTTTAGCCGAGTTGTCGTGTCTACTCGACTCATTAAGGTTTCGAGTCGAGTCGAGTTTTCGTGTTTTAAAACATTGATTTTTATCCTATCAAAACTGAATTGAATGGGGGAATGGGGGGCAAAATGTAGTTTTTAGACTAGGGTGAGCGTCGGTTTTGTCGGTCGGTTTCGGTGTGGGTTTTGTCGGTTATATTTTTTTCGGTTTACGAAAAATCAAAACCGAAACCGAAACCGAAACCGAAATGGTCGGTTTTTGTCGGTTCGGTGTGATATGAGGTATGCTAAAGCTATAAATCTACTCGAGCGACAGAGAGAACCGTCAGACCCCAAGTGTTTACTTAATGAGGCTCCCTAACTTGTTAACTTACTGTCGCATAACTTTGGTGCTATGCCTAGCATTCGAACTATCAGCAGTTCAAATGCTGGCCAGCAACCCTAGGTTTACTATGTGACTAGTCTACTCATCATAATACACTCATCCATTAGGGATGTGGATGGCTTGTAGAAGTTTTGGTTCGGTGTTCCATACCTGGGAACCGAAACCGAAATTGTGCGGAGTCTTATAACATTGTTTGAAATTATATGTCAGGTGTTGTATAGCCAGATAGACGAAGATGTCTTCGATCGATAAGAGTTGGATGCGTAATTCGAATCGCATGAGCCAAGAGTACAGAGAAGGAGTCAGGAAATTCCTGGATTTTGCATTTGAGCGTCTTGCACCGCTTGATAGAAAAATTGTGTGTCCCTGTATAGACTGCGGAAGGGTGATTAGGAAGGTTCGAGAGGAATGTGAGGTTGATCTGGTAATGCGTGGCATTGACATTACCTATACCCGTTGGTTCTCGCACGGTGAGGAGCTAGATGCAGTCCCCATGGCAGCTCACGGTGAAACTTCAAACACAGTGATCGCTGATGATAATATTAATACAGACGATGACGATGACATGCAAGGTATGATACATGATTTGCAAGGTGGAATAGGCACGGAAACACCGTCAGGTGATCAGCCCAATATCGAAGCGGACAAGTTCTACAGATTGCTTAAAGATGCCGAATAACCTCTATACCCGGGGTGTGAGAAGTTTTCAAAACTCTCTTTCACTGTAAAGCTTCTTCATTTGAAGTGCCTCAATGGTTGGAGTAATAAGTCATTTAATATATTGGTAGAGTTGCTGAAAGAGGCTTTTCCTATGAGTGAGACAGTACCGAAATCATTCTACGAGGCGAAGAAGACAATTAAAGATCTCGGTCTGGGTTATGAGAAAATTGATGCATGCGTGAACGATTGTATATTGTATCGGAAAGAGTACGAGCATGCGCGGTCATGCCACATATGCGGAGCAACGAGATATAAAGAGACGGATGCCGAGTCTAGTACCAGTCGAAGGAAGAAAAATGTATCTACAAAGGTTCTCCTATACTTCCCGCTCAGGGACAGACTTCAGAGGTTGTTTATGTCATCGAAGACTGCTGAGCACATGAGGTGGCGTGCACGAGAACGTACAGATGACGGGATTATGAGACATCCGGCCGACTCTCTGACGTGGAAAGATTTTGATCATACCTATCCTGAATTCGCATGTGAAGTTCGCAACGTCAGGTTAGGGCTTGCTAGCGATGGCTTCAATCCCTTTGGGAATATGAGTGTGTCGTACAACATTTGGCCAGTTGTGCTAGTTCCATACAATTTGCCTCCCTGGATGTGCTTAAAAAAGCCATACACAATGCTCTTCTTGCTCATTCCCGGACCCAGGTCGCCTGGTAATGATATTGACGTTTACTTGCAGCCGTTGATTGAGGAGTTGAACGAGTCATGGGAAGTTAGGGCCGATACGTATGATGCCTCGTTGCGCCAGAATTTTCAGATGCATGCGGCACTTCTATGGACCATCAACGATTTTCCTGCATATGTCAACTTATCCGGGTGGAGTACTAAAGGAAAATTGGTGTGCCCTACATGCAATAAGGAGACAGATTCATTACGGTTGAAGAACGGAGGCAAGTTCTGTTATATGGGCCATCGAAGATTCCTTGTTGATGGCCATAAGTGGAGGCAGAACAAAAGAGCTTTCAATGGCAAGAAGGAACTTGCAAAGGCCCCGAAGCAGCTTTCGGGGGTAGAAGTCTTGTGCGAATTGGATCAGCTTGATGCCGTGGCACTTGGAAAAGGTAAAAAGAAGAGAACGCATGAAGATTCTACGCGTGAGCATAACTGGAAGAAGAAGAGTATTTTCTTTAAACTACCGTACTGGAGCAGCCTACTCTTGCGGCATAACTTGGATGTCATGCATATCGAGAAAAATGTATGTGACAACATTATAGGAACACTGCTGAATCTCGACGGTAAGACGAAGGATAATCTTAAATCTCGTCTCGATCTTAAGGAGTTGGGCATCCGAAAATCACTTCATCCCCAAGAGATTGGGGATAAGTATGTGTTGCCAGTTGCATGCTACACCATGAGCTCACAGCAAAAGGCAGCCTTATGTGCATTCCTACGGTCTGTGAAAACGCCAGACGGTTTTTCTTCGAATATTGCACGATGCGTGCAAGAGAACGGCCGGAAGTTGTCTAGATTAAAGAGCCACGATTGTCATGTTCTTATGCAGCGATTGTTATCTCTTGCTATACGTGGGAATTTAACCGAACAGGTGTCCGGTCCGTTAATTGAGCTCAGCACTTTTTTCAGACAGTTATGCTCGAAGGTACTTAGAGTGGACCAACTTGAACAGATGGAGAGGGATATTGCGCTCACATTGTGCAAGTTAGAGATGATATTTCCACCTTCCTTCTTTGATGTCATGGTGCATTTGACCGTTCACTTGGCAAATGAGGCCAAACTCGGCGGCCCAGTTCATTATCGGTGGATGTATTTTATCGAGAGGTAATCGTCTCGTCTCATTCGCACAATGTATTTGATCATTCTTGATATATTCATCCAAATATTTTTTTCTCAAATTAGGTACTTGCGAACATTAAAATCATATGTTCGTAATAAAAGTCGTCCGGAGGGATCAATTGCTGAAGGATACCTAGCAGAAGAATATCTAACATTCTGCTCAAGATACCTACATGGTATAGACACGCGATTCAATCAACTTGAGCGGAACTATGATGGTGGTCCAATAGACTTCGATGGGGGTCTGTCTATATTTGCCGAAATGGGTAGACCTGTAGGAGGAGGCAAAACCCGTCGATTGTCTGTAGATGAGATTCAACAGGCACATATGTATGTGTTGCGCCAATATGATGAAGTGTGGCCATTCATTGAGTAAGCATTTTACGATCATTTACTCATTCTTTCAGTCCATTCATTAAGTATATGTGCTACTTATAATCTAATTCATAACCGGTAAAACAGGAAGCATAAAGCCATCATTAATAATCGGGGTACTCGAAATGCTCCCCAAATTCATGATCATGAATTCCCATCGTGGTTCGAGAAACACGTAAGTATTCACATCATTACTGAATTTCATTGACATCCATTACCGAACAATAATTATGTGTTCATATCATGAATGTCATGTGGTTATTATAGGCACAGGAGCTACACGACAACCACGATCCGCTGATGAATAAGGATCTCTGGCGCTTATCTTGTAGTCCTTTGCAAGACGCAATATCGTACGATGGTTATATCGTGAACGGTTATAGATTTCGAACGAAAGATAGTGAAAAATCATGAAGAACCCAAAATAATGGGGTTGTCGTCAACGGTGAGCAAGAAGAATTAGAAAATATCGACTTCTACGGCGTCCTCAACGAGATTCTCGAGATTAAATTCCTTGGCCAAAATCGGATCGTATTATTCAAATGCGATTGGTATGATGTTAATAATCGCGGGACTGGTTATAATGTCGACAAATACGGTTTTATCAGCATCAACACTGCCAAGAGATTGAATACCCAATATGAAGATCCATTCATTCTTGCCTCTCAAGCGCAACAGATATTTTATGCACCGGATAATACCTCTCCAGGTTGGCAAATTGTAGTCAGGTCACCACCCAGAGATTTTTATGACATGGGAGACAAGGATGCGGGGGTCGTCGATGATGATTTGGATGCATACCAGAATGATGAGATAATCATTGTCGATGCAGTGCACGACAAAAATGAAGATGTCGACAATATAAACTGGACAGCGAATGCAGATCAAATAATAGAAGAGGGAAGCAATGAGAGTGACAGAGATGAGACAGAAAATGACTAGACCGTATGTAAATCAAATTGTTTCATATTTAAATCAAATTGTTTTATATATAAATCATATTGTTTTATATGTATATCATATTGTTTCATATGTAAATCATACCGTTTCATCGATTCATATGTAAATCATACCGTTTCATATGTAAATCATACAGTTTCACCGATTTACGATCCGATCGATTCACCGATTTAGAGTCTAAGTGTTGGAAAATCATAAGTTAGCATGTTTCGGATATGAAATAGGTTTGGATTCGATCGGATCGTCATCGGATCAGCATCCGATAATTCGAAGTTGGAATTATTCCGTATTTCGGACTTGCGAGCGGGTTCTAATTGGATATTTGACCAATTTACGCTCCGATTCACCGATTTAGAGTCTAAGTATTGGAAAATCATAACTTAGCGTGTTTCGGATATGAAATAGGTTTGGATTCGATCGGATCGTCATCGGATCGGCATCCGATAATTCGAAGTTGGAATTATTCCGTATTTCGTACTTGCGAGCGGGTTCTAATTGGATATTTGACCAATTTACGCTCCGATTCACCGATTTAGAGTCTAAGTGTTGAAAAATCATAACTTAGCGTGTTTCGGATATGAAATAGCTAGGTTTGGATTCGATCGGATCGTCATCGGATCGGCATCCGATAATTCGAACTTGGAATTATTCTGTATTTCGGACTTGCGAGCGGGTTCTAATTGGATATTTGACCAATTTACGCTCCGATTCACCGATTTAGAGTCTAAGTGTTGGAAAATCATAAGTTAGCGTGTTTCGGATATGAAATAGGTTTGGATTCGATCCGATCATCATCGGATCGGCATCCGATAATTCAAACTTGGAATTATATTCCATATTTCGGACTTGCGAGCGGGTTCTAATTGGATATTTGACCAATTTACGATCCGATTAACCGATTTAGAGTCTAACTGTTGGAAAATCATAAGTTAGCGTGTTTCGGATATGAAATAGGTTTGGATTCGATCCGATCGTCATCGGATCGGCATCCGATAATTCGAACTTGGAATTATATTCCGTATTTCGGACTTGCGAGCGAGTTATAATTGGATATTTGACCAATTATAACTGTTTCATATGTAAATCATACCGTTTCATATGTAAATCAAATTGTTTCATATTGTTTCATAAATCATACTGTTTCATATGTAAATCAAACTGTTTCATATTGTTTCATATGTAAATCATACTGTTTCATATGTAAATCAAACTGTTTCATATTGTTTCATATGTAAATCTTACTGTTTCATATGTAAATTAAATTATTTCAGATGGCATCACGGTCATATGTTCGTAGAGGCAGAGGCAAGGGTGGGGTAGCTCGGAGCGCTTCGGCTGCCACCCCAGGGTCCGAGGCTGAGCCGTCCGGATCTGGTAGTGCTGTTCCTCTCTCCACACTAGCTCCTGCTGTGGTCGCAGCCTCCGGAGCTTCGAGCAGTGCTCAGCACTCGGCTACAGCATCTACGCCCACAGGTAATGTTTAGATCTAAAGTTTTATACATGTTGTAAATACTTCTTCAGTACTGATGTATATTTTATTTGCAGGGTCGACCAGGCACGTAGGCGACCGGGGCGTGACGACGGCCCGACGCTTGTCGGCCTTACGCGAGCCGCTGTCCCTACAGTGGAGCGGCAGGACCTTTGTGGGCGAGCACGCTTCTGACGCCGCCACGTGGGTCGGAATGATAGTACGGGAGGAGAGGAATGCCCCGATTGTGGGGTTAAGGGGGTGGAAGAACATTGATGCATCCTATAAGGAGAGGATGTATCAGCAGTTTTTGGTACGTTAGTTTCATTAAAGCATTTTAGAATAATATCGTACTTCTTTATAATTTGATTTGATAAAATGACTTGTTTCTAAATTAATTTTACAGGAGAAATTTAAATGGGAGAACATGGAAACCGACACCCATCGGGAGGACTTGTGGAAGACGATGGGTGAGCGGTACAGGGATTACCGTCACGAGCTCTACCAGCTCTACGGTTACTTGGTCGGCCAGCCGGCTGAGGAGGTACAGGCTGCGGCCGGGACGAGAGACGCGCCACCGCTACACATTCTACAGTTTTTGGTCGCTCACTGGGCCACCCCTAGCTTTCAGGTATAATTATAATTTTGTTGATTCGTACTTGTTTTAATGTTATACTAAAAATTTGTATTGATGTTTCAAAATTTAATCGATTGACACAGGCAAAATCTGTTATAGGCAAGCAGAATAGAAGTGCCTCGACGACACCTGCTCCAATGAAGGGGAGGACCTCCATGCCCCAGCTTACCCAGCAGCTGGTAAATGATACAAACAATATTGTTATTATTTAAAGCTCTATACATGTTATATTAACTCATCTATTTATTTTATATGTCCAACAGACACAGTCCTTGGGCCACGAGCCTAATAGGATTGACCTTTTTGAGGCCTCTAGGAGGCGGCGTATCGATGGGGCATTTCTGGACGACAGGGTTGCCTCGCAAGTGGTAAGTAATTAAATTACTGTTAATATATTCTTATACATATGCCATAAAATATCATTGAATATCATTGGTTGTTTTTATATAGGAGAGGATGCGACTTCTGGTGACCCCGTCGGGCGAGGCCGGCTCCTCCTCCAGCTCGATATCTGTCGACTCAGCGATGGATACTGTGCTGAGACCTGCCACGCATGGTCGTGTCCTCTGTACGGGCCTTGGAGTCACGCCCTCCTCATACTTTGGACGAGAGGGTATGCACTCGAGAGCACGGGACACCCAGACCGGTGCTATCACTCAGCTGCAGTCTGCGCTAGACGCGGAGCGAGAGCAGAGGCAGGCCCTCGAGCAGAGGATTGAGGCAGAGCGAGAGCAGAGGCAGGCCCTCGAGCAGAGGGTTGAGGCGGAGAAGAAGGCCCTCGATGAGGAAAGAGAAGCTCGCAGGGAACTGGAGCGTAAATTTTATGAATTCATAAGCCGATCTAGCGGTGGCTCATCCTCATGATCAGGTACTTACTAATCTTTATAATATTAGCAAAAAATATGAATCTTACTAATTTGAGTTTAGATCATATTATCACACTTATGATTTTCCAACACTTAGACTCGAAATCGGTAAATCGGATCGTAAATGGTCTCTCTCTCTCTCATGGTAATGATGTAGCCTCTGTTTTTCTTTTAAATTATAGAATTTTGTTTTTTAATCATGCTAGGTGTGTGCCTCGTTGGAAGAGGGATATCTCCCTCATGTGACATTTGTAGTGGACACAACAATATGCCACCCAACGGAGTTCGATTTCTATCTCTGCAGTTATGCTGGCATACAGGTAAACTTTGACTGAAGCTTTGTAAGTGCAAATTATTTTAAATTCACTCATGCAATTGGTACTTTTTACGATTATACAAAGAGAATTAATTATAAGGATTATACCAATTGCATGAGTGAAGGGGTGTAATTGTAAGGATTTTCAAACTAGAGGAGGGCATTTGTAGGGTTTTAAACATGAGGGGGTGAAAGTGATAATCACTAAAAAATACAATTAGAACCCGCTCGCAAGTCCGAAATACGGAATAATTCCAAGTTCGAATTATCGGATGCCAATCCGATGACGATCCGATCGAATCCAAACCTATTTCATATCCGAAACACGCTAAGTTATGATTTTCCAACACTTAGACTCTAAATCGGTGAATCGGAGCGTAAATTGGTCAAATATCCAATTAGAACCCGCTCGCAAGTCCAAAATACGGAATAATTCCAAGTTCGAATTATCGGATGCCGATCCGATGACGATCGGATCGAATCCAAACCTATTTCATATCCGAAACACGCTAAGTTATGATTTTCCAACACTTAGACTCTAAATCGGTGAATCGGAGCGTAAATTGGTCAAATATCTAATTAGAACCCGCTCGCAAGTCCGAAATACGGAATAATTCCAACTTCGAATTATCGGATGCCGATCCGATGACGATCCGATCGAATCCAAACCTATTTCATATCCGAAACACGCTAAGTTATGATTTTCCAATACTTAGACTCTAAATCGGTGAATCGGAGCGAAAATTGGTCAAATATCCAATTAGAACCCGCTCGCAAGTCCGAAATACGGAATAATTCCAACTTCGAATTATCGGATGCCGATCCGATGACGATCGGATCGAATCCAAACCTATTTCATATCCGAAACACGCTAAGTTATGATTTTCCAACACTTAGACTCTAAATCGGTGAATCGGAGCGTAAATTGGTCAAATATCCAATTAGAACCCGCTCGCAAGTCCGAAATACGGAATAATTCCAAGTTCGAATTATCGGATGCCGATCCGATGACGATCGGATCGAATCCAAACCTATTTCATATCCGAAACACGCTAACTTATGATTTTCCAACACTTAGACTCTAAATCGGTGAATCGGAGCGTAAATTGGTCAAATATTCAATTAGAACCCGCTCGCAAGTCCGAAATACGGAATAATTCTAAGTTTGAATTATCGGATGCCCATCCGATGACGATCGGATCGAATCCAAACCTATTTCATATCCGAAACACGCTAAGTTATGATTTTCCAACACTTAGACTCTAAATCGGTGAATCGGAGCGTAAATTGGTCAAATATCCAATTAGAACCCGCTCGCAAGTCCGAAATACGGAATAATTCCAACTTCGAATTATCGGATGCCGATCCGATGACGATCGGATCGAATCCAAACCTATTTCATATCCGAAACACGCTACCTTATGATTTTCCAACACTTAGACTCTAAATCGGTGAATCAGAGCGTAAATTGGTCAAATATCCAATTAGAACCCGCTCGCAAGTCCGAAATACGGAATAATTCCAACTTCGAATTATCGGATGCCGATCCGATGACGATCGGATCGAATCCAAACCTATTTCATATCCGAAACACGCTAACTTATGATTTTCCAACACTTAGACTCTAAATCGGTGAATCGGAGCGTAAATTGGTCAAATATCCAATTAGAACCCGCTCGCAAGTCCGAAATACGGAATAATTCCAACTTCGAATTATCGGATGCCGATCCGATGACGATCGGATCGAATCCAAACCTATTTCATATCCGAAACATGCTAACTTATGATTTTCCAACACTTAGACTCTAAATCGGTGAATCGGAGCGTAAATTGGTCAAATATCCAATTAGAACCCGCTCGCAAGTCCGAAATACGGAATAATTCCAACTTTGAATTATCAGATGCCGATCCGATGACGATCCGATCGAATCCAAACCTAGCTATTTCATATCCGAAACACGCTAAGTTATGATTTTTCAACACTTAGACTCTAAATCGGTGAATCGGAGCGTAAATTGGTCAAATATCCAATTAGAACCCGCTCACAAGTCCGAAATACGGAATAATTCCAAGTTCGAATTATCGGATGCCGATCCGATGACGATCGGATCGAATCCAAACCTATTTCATATCCGAAACACGCTAACTTATGATTTTCCAACACTTAGACTCTAAATCGGTGAATCGGAGCGTAAATTGGTCAAATATCCAATTAGAACCCGCTCGCAAGTCCGAAATATGGAATAATTCCAACTTCGAATTATCGGATGCCGATCCGATGACGATCGGATCGAATCCAAACCAATTTCATATCCGAAACACGCTAACTTATGATTTTCCAACACTTAGACTCTAAATCGGTGAATCGAAGCGTAAATTGGTCAAATATCCAATTAGAACCCGCTCGCAAGTCCAAAATACGGAATAATTCCAACTTTGAATTATCGGATGTCGATCCGATGACGATCGGATCGAATCCAAACCAATTTCATATCCGAAACACGCTAACTTATGATTTTCCAACACTTAGACTCTAAATCGGTGAATCGGAGCGTAAATTGGTCAAATATCCAATTAGAACCCGCTCGCAATTCCGAAATACGGAATAATTCCAACTTCGAATTATCGGATGCCGATCCGATGACGATCGGATCGAATCCAAACCTATTTCATATCTGAAACACGCTAACTTATGATTTTCCAACACTTAGACTCTAAATCGGTGAATCGGAGCGTAAATTGGTCAAATATCCAATTAGAACCCGCTCGCAAGTCCGAAATACGAAATAATTCCAAGTTCGAATTATCGGATGCCGATCCGATGACGATCCGATCGAATCCAAACCTAGCTATTTCATATCCAAAACACGCTAAGTTATGATTTTTCAACACTTAGACTCTAAATCGGTGAATCGGAGCGTAAATTGGTCAAATATCCAATTAGAACCCGCTCGCAAGTCCGAAATACGGAATAATTCCAAGTTCGAATTATCGGATGCCGATCCGATGACGATCGGATCGAATCCAAACCTATTTCATATCCGAAACACGCTAACTTATGATTTTCCAACACTTAGACTCTAAATCGGTGAATCGGAGCGTAAATTGGTCAAATATCCAATTAGAACCCGCTCGCAAGTCCGAAATACGGAATAATTCCAACTTCGAATTATCGGATGCCGATCCGATGACGATCGGATCGAATCCAAACCAATTTCATATCCGAAACACGCTAACTTATGATTTTCCAACACTTAGACTCTAAATCGGTGAATCGGAGCGTAAATTGGTCAAATATATCCAATTAGAACCCGCTCGTAAGTCTGAAATACGGAATAATTCCAACTTCGAATTATCGGATGCCGATCCGATGACGATCGGATCGAATCCAAACCTATTTCATATCCGAAACACGCTAACTTATGATTTTCCAACACTTAGACTCTAAATCCAAGTCCGAAATACGGAATAATTACAACTTCGAATTATCGGATGCCGATCCGATCGAATCCAAACCTATTTCAAAACCGAAACACGCTAACTTATTATTTTTTAACGCTTAGACTCAGTTATAGATATAAACTATTTTTTTAACAAATACATGTTAATTGCAGGAGCAGGGCGGCGTCAGGGGATCGATGAGAGCACCAGCGTTGGTGGTGGGCGGGCGTGGTTGAGATAGGGCGGCGTCAGGGGATCGATGAGAGCACCAGCGTTGGTGGCAGGCGGGGGTGGTTGAGATAGGGCATGTATCATCTCTCAGTTCTGGATTGTGTAAATATTATTTTGTAATATGTGGTTATTTTTTGTTCTTGTCTATAATTGTCGGCCGGGTACTGTGGTAATATTTGATAATTTGCTGTAATTTTTTATCAATTTAAGTAATATTTTAAAATTTGCGGTAATATTTTATAAATTGTGGTAATATTTGATAAATTATGGTAATATATTGTGGTATTGTTGTAAATCACAGGAATTAAATAACATTATTTAGGTAAATTTATTAAAAAAAAAACATATATTTTACCGACGGAAATTAATTATTCCTTCGGTAATAATGTTTTTATTTTTTTTAAATTATAAGTAATTTGTCGACGGCATATAATATTTGTCGGTAATATATATATTATTACCGACGGGCAATATATAGGCGTCGGTAATAGATATAGTATTACCGACGGATATATAATATTTGTCGGTAATATATATATTATTACCGACGGGCAATATATATATGCGTCAGTAATATATATAGTATTACCGACAGTATAGACCATAACCGTCGGTAAAATGCTTATATATTACCGACGGATTCTTAAGTTACGTCGGTAAATATATATTATATTAATTTTTAATTGATTAAATATTACCGACGGCATTAATATTACCGTCGGTATTAATTCTTATTACCGACGGTAATATTTGGTCCGTCGTATTGTTTTCCCCGACGCCTTTTTTCCCGACAGCCAGCGACGGAAATATCTTCCGTCGCTATAGAACATTACCGACGGAATGTAAATATTACCGACGGATATTGTCCGTCGGTAATAACTGTTTTTTTTGTAGTGTGGTAACCGTTGGGCGATGTAACTCAAGAGTTGGTCCGATCCGAAACCCTCTGCGTAGAACTCCTCCACGTGGCCACGGCTCGTCAACACCTCCATGTCGTCCACGTTGAGGAGATCCGCGTAGTGCCGCATGTCGATGCGTCGCCAGAGCTTGAGATCAAAGGAAAGGGAAAGGATCCGAAAGCCGGCATAAGAGTGACCGGAAAGAGAGGATCCAAAGGCCGACACAAATGTGATCGGAAAGAGAGGATTCAAAAGTCACACAACCAGGGAGAAAGAGGATCTGAAAGCCGGCAGAACTATAACCGGAAAGAACAGATCTAAGGGACCAGGAAGAAAGAGGATCTGAAAGCCGGCAGAATTACGACCAAAAGAGGAGATCCAAGGGTCACACGACCAAAGAGAAAAATGATAAATCCAACCGGCTAAGGAGAGAGACACCGGAGGAAAAGAAGCTCAATCGGAAGGAGAGAGAAGATCTCGATCAGCAAGAGAAGAAGATCAAATGGACCTGTAGAGCGCAAGCTAGGTGCGGGCGCAGGCGAACTGGTAGAACGCAATGACGCATGGCACAAATGCAGGGGTAGGCGGACAGATAAAGTGCAAAGTGCATGCAGACCGGCTAAGTGCAGGCGCAGAGAGGCAGGCCGGTCAGGGGCGGACCTACATAGGGCCTAGGGGGGGCTCAAGCCCCCCCTCAATTTGGGAAAAGGTTACACTTACCCCCTTGAACTTTAGCACAAAAACCCTTAACCCCCTATAGTTTATTTTGTTCCAAATCACTCCCTAAAGTTTGAAATTTTAGCACAATTCCCCTTTTGTCAATTACTTGATTTCCTCATTTCGTAGTTTTTATTTGATCTAGCTAAACTTCAGGAGGGAGGAAAGCAAAGTTAAGTTTACTCAGAAAACAATTATAGCCAACTATTAGTAGCCAACTTCACATGGAGGTTGCCACCACCAGCCGTCACCGCCCCACCAGCCATCACCCCCCGCCAGTCAATATCTACCGTTATGCGACCAACCATCACCCCACCGCCACATGGGCCACTCGTCGCCTCCAGTATTGGTGACCCACGGCCGACCTCGCCGTTTGCCGGCCACCGACGCCCACCAGGGCCACCACTGTCCGACCGATACCTATCGCGGTCTGCCACCTCTCGCGCATGTGGCATCCCCATAGAGTTCATCCCATGGCTCTTAGTGAATAAGAATCGAGTGGGATCGGGGCCTATTTATAAGTTTTTGGGGATATGTATAAAATCTACCCCCCCCCCCCTAAAAACTGTGCACCTTGATCGAGTCAGCCAATTATAGTTCCAAATTTTCGAATAACTCCGACGATCAAAATTCTCCTTTACTAGAGGCAAAATCCTTATAGGCTTTTTACTGCGCGATCGAAGGTTAGGGACGCTATCACACCGCCTGCCGAAGTCTTCGACTGTGAGGCAGCGATTATAGTTACTTTTTAATAATTATGCCCCCCCTGAGGAAAAACCCTGGGTCCGCCACTGAGGCCGGTAAAGTGCTGGGTGGTCCAGCGAGCAGAGGATTCGGTGATGGAGGAGGTCTGTCAGGCCGGATTCGGCGAGGGTGCAGTCGGCGAGGGCCGACGGAGACCGGGGCGCAAGGAGAGCGCAATGGGTCAGAGCGTAGGGCGTAAGGCTCAGGCACAGAGGCGGTTGCGAAGAGCCGGCCAGGTAAGGAAGAGTCGGAACTCGACAAGCTAGTTGCAGCGAGCGCAAGATCCGGGCAGCGCGAGGAGAGAGTGGACCGACGGATGAAAGGCCGACCAGATGAAAGGTGGGGCCACAACTGTTCGGTGCAGCAAACCACAGCAGGTCACAGTCGTCCGGTACCGAGTAAAAGAGAGAGAGGAGGATCCGAGAGAGAATAGAGAGAGAACGCACACTGCAGCAAATCGTAAATCACAGCCATTCGATGCAAATCAGATGGCTGTGATCAGCTATAGAGAGAGAGAGATAAAAGAGAGAATAGAGAAAGAGAGAAATATGATCGGGTTGCTCACGGCTTGGAGACTTGTGAGAGAAATCCGGGGGGCAGCGAAGGAGGGCATGGGCGGATGGCGGGCCGGCGGGCACAGGGAACGGCGAGCGCGTCGCAGGGCCGGAACGGGGATGATCGGTGCGGGATAGGGCTCCGGTGGAGACGGCGGGTGCGGGACCAGATCTGGAGCGGGTGCAGGACCGCGACGGGTAAGGCCGAACGAAGCCGGTGAGTTCAGGGCTCGGACAGGGCCGGCGGTAGGGCGCAGGGCTCGAGCGAGCCGTCGGGGTCCGGATGCAAGGCCGAGCGACAGGCCGACAAGTGCGGGATCGTGCTCCGGTGGGGATGGTGGGTGCGGCGCAGTGCGCAGGGCCAGGATCGGGATACAGGGCCGGGTGGCAATGACGACGAGCGACGGCAAGGAAGGAGGAGGCCGTGCAGAGCAGCTCGAGGCATCGTGGAGGCAGATCTGTGTGCCTCTGTTCCCGTGCAAATGCCTTAATGCCCCCGGCTGAGGTTACAAGCTCGCGCAATCAAGCTTGGCAGATTGTCGGCGAGATCGGCATGGCGACCGGCGGTTGCGGGCTATCGGGTCTAGCGCGGGCGGCCAGACGGGGGAGGGCACAGAAGGCCAAACGGCAGGTGCAGGTGCTCAGGCTCGACGGCGAGCAGCAGATCCGGCACGAGTGGAGGGATATCCGGGCGACAGCGACGGCGAGGTGTCGGTGATTAGGGTAGACGGTGAGCAGCGGTGGAGAGGCGACTGCACCTGATCGATCAGGTATTCAGGAGAGAGACGGAAAAAAAAAAATTGTTCCCGGCCTCCTCGATGTCGTCGACGACGATCGAGGAGGCCGAGACCGGAGAGGTGAGCGTCGAAACCCTAGGCCAAAAAGGTTGGCTCTGATACCATGTTACGAAGAGAGAGAGAGAGAATAGATTTGGGGAGAAAAAACTCATTGTATTATCTTATCTATCTCATTATCATTACATAAGACTATCTCTCCTTATATAGAGAGAGAACGCACACCTTTATATTACCACAACCGAGGTGGGACTAGTAGAATACTAACAAAAAAAGATCAATCCGATTCCAGTTGGGATAGGTTTGGACACAGATCTTAGCCAATCTAAGGAACCCAAAGTATATGGCATGATTGTATTTCAGCATTTCACTACAGCGGATCCACTCATTTGATTTTATTGTACTACAAAGGTACAACGATGGGTGCATAAAACAAAAAGGGTTATTTTGACTTTGCCCATTAAATTTCATCTTGAATTAGACTTTACCCCCCATATTTTGCTTTAAATTAGACTTTACCCTCCAAAACTAACTAATCCGTCAGCTCATCCCCCAAAAGTGTGTTTCTTTTCCATCAGCTCACCCTTTCTCTTCGATGGTGAGCTGACGGAACAGTTAGTTTTGGGGGGTAATGTCTAATTCAAAGCAAAATTTGGGGGACAAAGTCAAAATAACCCTTAGTTTGTTATTATACTAGTGCATGCCCGTGCCTGCTAGCACTGCAGCCAGCCGCCTTTGGCGCAACACATCTGTCGGCACTGCAGTGGGCTGCCTTTGGCGGCAACACACCTAAACGCC
This sequence comes from Chamaelirium japonicum, assembly GCA_947650365.1. Lineage (NCBI taxonomy): Eukaryota > Viridiplantae > Streptophyta > Magnoliopsida > Liliales > Melanthiaceae > Chamaelirium > Chamaelirium japonicum. The sequence continues at coordinate 57,564,103 of OX393551.1, read as the reverse complement.
TTCGGCAACAAAACACTTTGACGACAACACCGGCATTCATAAGGACAACCATTTCCTCGCCCGTGCCGATTGTCACGAAGCGGACGCCTTTGGCACAACCAATTCCCCCTCCCCCTATAATCGATCAATCACAACTGTTTCTATTCGAACGGATTCCTCGAGATTGACCCAAGGGTTTAGGATGGCCGAAATTTCAGTAAATGGGTTTATAGCCGTTGATGCGAACAACGATCACGGGATGAATGGTCAGGTTTAGTGCAGTTTAAATGGACTGGGATTTTAGTGGTTTAATGCAGTTTAAATGGGTCGGGATTTGAAACCAAGGGGAGGGAGTTGGTTGACAGGGGAGTAAAGATTATGCGTTGATTTTTTAATGAATGGTTAGATCTATTCGGTTCATTTTTGTCTAGTCAGCTTGTCCTAATCAGTTTTTTTGTTCCGTTTTGTTTAGTAAGTACAAAACCGACATGCCATGTTATATAGATGAAAAATAAAAAATGTGAGAGGTCTTTGATGGTGGGCATAGGCGAGAGGCCGAACCACCTTACTCTTCTCTTGTAACATAGTATCGGAGCTCATGGTTTGTGATCGAAGGGTGTAGAGGTGGAGTTCTCCCACCTCGTTGAGTTGTTCAAAGCCAAGGGTCCAGTGTGTAGGTGAGTTCGAGGGTGGGGACAGTCATTAGAAGGTTGTTTATTCTCATGGTGGGGGTCAGAGAAAGAGCAACCGCAGTCTCAGAGAAGGGCCGACGTCTTTCTTGGAAGGGGTCCGTCTTGTGAGGTATCAACCGGCCATCAGGTCCCGGCAGACCCAGCGTCTTCGACATCAGGCGGTGCATGATCGGAGCGACGTCGCTGTTGGAAGAGGTCGGTCTCGACGTGTGGGTCGGTGATCAGATCTTGCATAACACGGTGCATGATCAGTGCTGCACCGGGCCGATCATGCATGGCCTGATGCCGAGGATGCTGGGCCAGCTTGTCCAAATCAGTTTTTTTGTTTCGTTTTGTCTAGTAAGTACAAAACCGACATGCCATCTTATATAGATGAAAAATAAAAAGTGTGAGAGGTCTTTGATGGTGGGCATAGACGAGAGGCCGAACCACCTTACTCTTCTCTTGTAACATAGTATCAGAGCTCATGGTTTGTGATCGAAGGGTGTAGAGGCGGAGTTCTCCCACCTCGTTGAGTTGTTAAAAGCCAAGGGTCTAGTGTGCAGGTGAGTTCGAGGGTGCGGACGGTCATTAGAAGGTTGTTTATTCTCATGGTGGGGGTAAGAGAATGAGCAACCGCAGTCTCAGAGAAGGGCCGGTGTCGTTCTTGGAAGGGGTTTGTCTAGTGGGGTGTCGATCAACCATCAGGTCCCGGCAGACCCAACATCCTCGGCATCAGGCGGTGTATGATTGGAGCGACGTCGCCGTTGGAAGAGGTCGGTCTCAATGTGTGAAACTAACTAATCCGTCAGCTCATCCCCCAAAAGTGTGTTTCTTTTCCATCAGCTCACCCTTTCTCTCCGATGGTGAGCTGACGGAACAGTTAGTTTTGAGGGGTAAAGTCTAATTAATAAAAATGTGGAGGGTAATGTCTAATTCAAAGCAAAATTTGGGGGGCAAAGTCAAAATAACCCTTAGTTTGTTATTATATTGTCGTTATTATTACTACGTAAATGAATTGGACCACTATGACCTAATCTATTCCTTCCAATCCTTAGTTTGTTAGGAAAGGACTCATCCCAGCCGTCAATTATGCCAATACCCAAATTGTGAAACACATTCAGCCGCTACCGGCCGCCTCACAATCAACGGCTGATGCTTTCAGCGATTTCTTCAGGTAAGATCAAACGGCTGTGGCTTTCACCGACCTCTCCAAGACTTCAACCTGCAGCCTCGGAGCGAAGAAACCTTCTCTTCGTTGGTTTGGACGCCGCACCATCGCTTCATCTATAAATCCTCGTCATCCCTGACTTCTTCGCTAGTGACTCGCTCTCTTCTCTCTCTCTTTTCTCTCTCTTCTTCTGAGTTGTGACCATCGTTAGAGCCGTAGCAATGACTATCAATCTGTAGAAGACAAACGTGCAAATTAAATATCTCACGTATAAATCAACATGAGCATTAAATTTAACAATTACATCATTTTAAGAGGAAAATCGAGAGAATATAATGAAAAGTTTTTAGAATATATACCGGTAATTGACTCATTAATGTTCAAAAGACTCCAGTAAAAAGAAAAAGAAAAAAAAAATATCCCGACAAAATCAACTTGGTCCACATAGACGTAAATTTCAAACTCAGCTCAATTCTTCAATTTTCTCCAATGCCTCATAAATATTTTAATTTATATTAGTAGAGGAAATCCCTATTAAATTATGTTAATTTTTTTAGGAAAAAATCTCATTTTTAATCTGTAAATACCAGTTTGTTTGCTTTATATAATCCTTGCCCATATTCACATTACATCTCTCCATTAAAATTCACAATACATGTGCTCATCACGCGTCTTATGCTTGGTCATACTAAATGTGAGCTAGAAACTCAAAACACATGAGAGAGGATTCACTAACGAAGATAAGGGATTAATTTTCAACAAGTCCATGTTGGAAGTTCCAACCAAAATTTGAAGATGAAGAGAAATCAGGTTGTATGATGTGTATGACCAATAATATTCTATCTACCCACGAGGGAATAGGGTAGTTTTTTTTTTTTGGTAAACTTGGGTTGGCCATTACATCATGACCTGAAAGGTCTTCATGAACAAGACTAAACAAAGGCACTGGGTAACCTGACTCCCAGTACCCCTCCTTGCCATACATTCTAGCCTCTCAGGCCAGCCAATCTGCAGCCCTATTCCGATTCCGACTAACCCATTTAACATAAACATCCTTCAACTGGCCCCATTGTTGCTGATATTTCATAATTGTTACATCATGCTATCCATAGTTGCCACATTGTCAACACCACAATCTCCTCCGGCATCATCTGTTCCCTATTTTTATTCTTTGGAGATAAAGTACCCAAAACTGAACTGCTGTAAGCATCTAACCCAATGTGCTCACGAACCAGCTCCCAAAATTTTAATTTGCACGTTTGTCTTCTGCAGATTGAGATATTTAATTTGCACGTTTGTCTCTCTCTTCTCTCTCTCTCTTCTTCTGAGTTGTGATCACACCCAGCAATCCTTTGGAGCTCTGCAAGACTCCCCGATTCTCTTGCAAGGTGTGCACGGACAAACAACTCCATAAATACACATGCAATGCGGTCGTCGAGGGGCTTCCCGACTCCTGGCTCTCCTCTCACCAATCCTTGATGCTCGACTTCACCTACAAGCGCACAACCCCGGCGGCCATCATCGAGTGCTGCAATGAGAGGAGGTCGGTGGTGGTGCGCAATCGGTGCGGCCACGTGTACCACGAGGATTGCATGCCCTTCTATGACACGCGAGCGGTACAGATTGCCCGTTGTGCTACAACGGTACGGCAGACTGTTTCGACGACGAGGTGGCGGAGGCAGGGGAGGGGGCAGATTAATTCATTGTGTAAACTATGTTTTGGTACCTAATCATGCCCATTAATTAGGGTATTTTCTTCTGTTGCGATTAATAGTTTGTTCGAGAATATTTGAGAATTTTTTTATGAGAGAGAGAGAGAGAGAGAGAGAGAGAGAGAGAGAGAGAGAGAGAGAGAGAGAGAGTTGCTGCTTTACTATTTTACTGAGTCCAATAACAGAGACATTAATCAACATTGGCACCAATCTAACGGGCTCGATCGATCGAGCACAGAATTTGTCCAACAAATGCTCATGGTAGATGGACAAGGTTACATCTGTGTGCAATTAATGAATTAAAAGATACTCAAACACCAATTAACCTCAAAATGAAATTCCAACTATTCCAGCTCAAAAAGAAAATGTATACAGATCGACTATAAATCAACATGGAGGACATCAATCGACTTCTTGGCCTTGAAAACCGCTCGCTCGATCTGCTACTGCTGCCAACCAGAGTAGCTCTCCAAAAGATATCATTTCAGACCGACATTTCTGTAGACGACACATTTGATGAGGGGATTAGTCGGAAATTTGTATAAAATAAATGAAGCATACCCAAAAATCAAACCCGGCAATGTTGAAGCATTGTCGGGTTATTCATGCCCAAAAGCTTTAACCAACCACTTAAATGAAACTTAGCTCCCATGGGTTAAACGAGGGGGAAAAAAAAGAACTTCAGTTAAAAATCGACCCCCTAACTAACTATTAAAACACATGATTGCCGTAGAGCAACCAAAATTATTTTGAGAGGGCACGAGAAAAATAAAACCAACCGCTTTCACAATTAACATAATATAAGCCAGCATTTCAGTCTTCGTCCATACCCGAACTATCGATCCAGTTCGGATTACGACCTGGGAAAAAGCGAAAAAGCCCCGGTCCCAAACATGCCCAAATTCCAATTCGCTTCGCTGATTTGGCATTGTTTGGTTTTTGTCCGGCCTGGTTCGGATTCAGTTCATCCTGTTACAGATCTGTTTGGGTCGAATTGGGCTCGGACAAGGGTGAAACAGACCTGATTCAGTCAAATCAAGCCCGATTAGGTCCAATCGGGCTTGAATCAGCTATTTCAAACCAGAAACAGCTCGATCAAGACTCGAATTGATATTTGTTGATTCCTTGATATTTTGGCTAAACAGCCAAAGTCGAATCGGCCGAACCAATGTGTTTTTGACCGTCAGTACCCAAACCCAAAAGCGAATTCTCCGACCTTGGTATAATCTTACATATGACAGGAGATAGGACAATGAAATCTACTTATAGATAATTACTGAACGTGTATTCAATAATAACTGATGAGGCCCATGTTTCCCTTCCTCTCCTTGAATTATTTCCAGCCCTGAACCCGCCCCATAGGAGGTTTATATGAGGTATCAAAGGAGGGTTGGCCTCTAGTAGGATTCCCATATAGCACTTCAGAAGAACATGCCCTAAATGAAAGGTGATGCGGAACAGAGGATAGGGGTCCTACAAGAATCAAAAGGCTCGATATAAGACAGCAGGGACAAAAAGGGCAAATCAGTTTTTATGGCGTTGTTGGGTCGGTGCATGGATGACATGGTTTGATTGGGCTTGAGAAAATATTCGATTTGGATATTTGGATCATCATAATCGGTTGAATGGATATGAAGGTTGTATGTTTTATGTTACTTTTTTGTAGAGCAGATTTGACGACCAATCTTCGATCAAAAGTTCTTGTGATGTACTTAGTTTGAGAGTAGTCAAAGAGAGGACCACTAATTCTTAATACTTCTAAATCAAGAATCAGCTCGAGAGTGGCTCGAGTAGGCTAAAATAAGTACCGTATCGAGCATTTCGGTTTGCACACGACCAAATACTCAAACCATGATCCAAATCAAGATTTAAGATTTCAGTTTAGACTTTGACCCCAAAACGAAAGGTTTCAGCCTTTTCAGACATTATGTTTCGGGTTCAATCATTTCACTCAGAACTATTGAAAACTTGGTAAAAATAATTAAAGACCAAGAGATTTGGAAATTGGATAATAGAAAAGGAAATCAAAATACTAAATCAATACTAGAACATAAAAACTAATTACAATTTTGCACTACAAAGAATACGGTTAAGATCATCAATAACAACCATAAGGTCATGAATGACGTGATGCTACTACAAAGTTGATCAAAGCATCTGTTATCATCAGCGTTACTGGACACTTCACTTTTTCCAAAATTTGATGTCCCCACCCGGACATGGCACCCCACTCGGACACTCGACACCTGTGTCAGTATATTCTTGTGTGGACATTTTTGAGGTTTGTCGTGTCGGATTCTTCAAGACACTTAACACCCATGTCCAAGTACCATTGGTTATCATCATAGTACAAACCCAATAGCTAGTACATATATGATGTTATATACCATCCGTGTTGGACAAAAGTTTACATGTGGACCATAATGTTCACGTTGCTATCGTTATAACGTTGATGATTAATTTAATGCTAGTTACAAAGAATACAATTAATTCATTGTATTAAGACATACAAGAATCTAATGTGGTTCCGTAACTTTCATTCGATTAGACTAGGCTAAATTCTGAATTATTTCAAGCGTTTTAATTCGGATTGTGGCGAATCATCAAACCATGATCCAAACTCCTATCCAAGCATTGGAATCAAAATTTGTCTAAGGGGCTCGATCGAGCACAAATTTTGTCATCAAAATTCTACCAAATCAACATTGTCAGTTCACACGCACAATCTGCATCGCACAACAAATGAAGCAATCGATTAGCCAACAAATGTTCTTGGTAGGGACAAGGTTACATCTGTTTGCAATTAATGAATTAAAAGATACTCAAACACCAATTATATAACCTCAAAATGAACTCCATCAATTCCAGCTCAAAAAGAAAATATATACAGATCGACTAAAATATCATCGATCAACATGGCCGGAGGACATCAATCAAATTCTAGGCCTTGAAAATCGCTCGCTCTGCTACTGCTGATGCCAACTGGAGGAGCTATATCTACTCACTACCACCTTTTCCTTGATGCATGCAGAAGATCGACATTGTACGATTGGTAACGTTAGAAAATTCCTAAAGATAAAGTATGAGATCACAGTATTGTTTAAAAAAACACAAGAGAAAAGGTTTTATTTATGTAAACAACACATTTGATCAGGGGATTGATCAGTCGGCAATTTGCAAAAGAGAAGTGAAGCATGAGCAAAATCTAAGCCGTCAGTGTTGAAGCATTGCCGGGTAACTCATCCCCTCTAAGCTCAATGCTGGTATTAACATGATTAGTCTCTGTAATTGCTCATAACTAAAAGACACTTTGCTCAGGAGTCTCAACTTCAGAGGAGAGAGAAAGACTCCTCCTTGAAATCACTGTATATCCAGTTTCTTCTGGGCACACTAGAGATGGAAAATTTCCATACTCTTATGAACATTTTAAATATAAAAATTCCAATGCTCACCAATATGTGATTATAACCAATATGTCAGATGGCCTGATGATAATGGAAATTTTCCAATGTTGGAGGGCTACATGTTTTGTTCCAATCCGACACCGAAATTTTGAAATTTCAAAAAAGAGGAGAGGGGTTAGTGAAATCTGGCGAAATAGAGCGAAGTCAAATTCCGGCAAAATAGAATTTATCAAATTTTTGCTGAAATTTGATCAAATTAGTCAAGCTCCTGGTTTCGACCCTCATTTCATTTCGGTCCTAGTCGAAACTGATAATTTCACCAAAATTTCATAATTTCGACAGAAATTTGGACCATGGCCTCTATATCCCCAATGTTTATTGGATACGAACAATTTTTTTTACATGTTTTTTGCTTATTCCTCCCCAGCCAATATGCTAATTATCGAAACCTTCTCATTTTCAATAATTGTATAAACCTCCCTCATGTACATAGGCATAGTCCTGCATGGCTGCATGGACACAACTGTGGTACAACATATGTGTACATATTACATTGCACTGGTGAACATGATATTGGTTTTTACAATTATTCAAAGTGATCGAGGAAGATTTCGTAATTAGCCTATCAGCTGGAATGCAATTAGCTAATATCCCCTTTTCTTTTTTTAATCTTGTATGGCCTCCTCAATGGACTTTCGAGCTTGCACTATGGCCTCCCCCCTTTGGCTCCTTATTAGGTACCCCATAGCTCCTTCTTCACACTACATTGATGGTCTAATATCTCTCTCTCTCTCTCTCTCTCTCTCTCTCTCTCTCTCTCTCTCTCTCTCTTCAACACACACCCACACGTAAATGGGGGACATCGAGACCCTTGCAAAGGTGAGAAAGCAACAAGAAAATTTTTGTCTCGGAGTCCTGGATGGCTCGATCGATCTTGCATATAAAAGCTTTAGCCAATCACATGAATGAAACTTAGCTCCTACTGGTGAAACGAGGGGGAAAAAAAAACTTCAACTGACAATCCATCCCCTAACTAAATTCTAAAACACATGCTCGTGACAAAGTAACCAAATGTTTCTTGAGAAAATGCACAAGAGAAAAATAGAACCAACCTCTCTCACATATTCAAACTTGAAATGGCTCAATCAGCCACAAATTGATATTTGTGATTCTTTATTATTTTGGCTAAAATAGCCGAAGCCGAACCAAAGTATTTTTTACCATCCGTTCCCAAACGCAGTCACAAATTCCTATATAGCACTTCAGAGAACCATAGCCTAAAGGAAAGGTGATGTAGGACATAGGATATGGGTCCTACAAGAATCAAAGGGCTCGATCTAAAAAAAAAAGGGACAAAAAGGAAAATCAATATTTATGGAGTTGTTGGGTCGGTGCATTGATGACATGGTTGGATTGGGCTTGAGAAGATATTCAATTTGGATATTTGAATCGTCAGAATCGTTATAAAGGATCAAAAGTTATGAAGGTTGTAGACTCTATGTTACCTTTATTGAAGATTTGACAACCAAGTTTCGATCAAAAGTTATGAGTCCCGTGGTGTACTTGGTTTGAGAGTAGTCAAAGAGAGAATCACTAATTATCAATACTTCTTGATCAAGAATCAGGTCGGGAGTGGTTTGAGTAGTATAAAATTTATACCGTCTATAGCATTTCGATTTGGAAATTGCTAAATACTCAAACCACGATCCAAATCAAGGTTTAAGATTTCAACTTCAGCTTTGACCCCAAAACAAAATATTTTGGCCATTTCAGACATTTTGTTTCGGGCTTCAATCATTTCACTCAAAACTATGAAAAATTGGTAAAAAAAAATAAAGATCAAAAGAATTGAAAATTTGATAATCAAAATGGAAATCAAAATACTAAAAGAGCACTAAAACATAAAAACTAATTACAATTTTGTGCAACATAGAGCGAGAAATACACTTTTCTAGTAATGTTAAATTAATAAAAATGATAAAGCATAACAACCCACTTGTAAAGTTATAGAAATATAATTAGAAATATGGTTGAGACCATCAATAACAACCAAAATATCATGAATGATGTGATCCTACTACCAAGTTGATCAAATTCTCAGTTATCATCATAGTATGAAGATTAAAGCTACAAAGTATACAGTTAAATCATTGTACTATCACAATTCACAAACCAGAATTAGGTTGAGGATGTGGTTCGGTTCAGTTAAACTAGGCTAAATTCTGAATTATTTTAGGCATTTTAGTTCGGATTTTGGTGAATCATCAAACCATGATCCAAACTCCTATCTCAAAGAGGATCATCTTGCAATCTTCCACCATCATCGAAGACATCAAACACACCATGCTTCAAGGCAAAAATACTATGGTATTGCAGCATATAAACTACACATTCCCGATTACCCATTCAACTGATAATGTTTTAATTCAAAAATGTTCAACTTTAATTCTTTTCAGAATCCCAAAAGGCCATCATTGTAATGATCCACCAATCATTCCCATTTTGCCAAAATGGTTCAAACTAGAACTAAAACCAAAGGATATATGGTTAGAAATACCAATCAACAAAAGAGATTGATTTGCAAACTAATTTTAACCATCTCACACGAGAAAGAGGGCATGCCATCCCTTATATGAAATTTGAAGAATACCATGATAGAAAGAAAAAAAAATGTTTAGTATCCAATGGCAAAAAACATAAACACCAAGGTCTCTGATCTTGCTCCTCTTAATTTAAGCCCACTCAAGGCCGGCATCAAATCATCAGCATCCAAGACTTGTCCCCACAAGATGGGATCAACTATAGGGAAGACTGACTACATCAAACCGTAATCGGAGACAAAGGCATTTATATATTGACCTAAAAGATATTTTAAACCCCAAATTATGGACCTAAGCACTTCCCTATTGCAATCTATAATCAAAATACAACTCTCAGACCCAAAACCTTAAATCAAATTTTAAGAGAAAAAAAACTTTGCAAGTCCAAATTAAGGACATAAATCTCAATTCAGAATATAATTCGAAAATAACTCTTGAGACATAGGTAAAGTTTTATTTATTACAAAATAAAAAGAAGATAAGGTACAAAATACTGAACTTTGCAGGTCACCTAAAAAATCAACCTCTTCACATATTCAACCACTACTTACTAAAAGAAAGCAGTAAACAAGAAATGGGATGAGTAACAACTCCTAATCCTTTCAAGTTTCGCTAGGTCAGAAAAAGCTAGCCTAAGAAACCCTAATTACAGTGGGACATTCTTGTCCTCCTAAAATTATAAGACAGTACCACTAAATATAATATGAGAAAAAAATGTATGTTCCCTAAGTTAAGAAAACACTCCTTAAATGTATGGCATATACATAGTCAAGAATTTATACACTTGAAATCCTTTTAAATAACTCTTGCTCAATTCTAATGAGATGTGGAAAAGAGAAAACATCAGCTTTGACATCTCATTTTGGATATAGAGAGTTCTTAGAGTTTTGTGCCATCCAAAATAAAAAGTAATCAAACTGAATATGTATTTTATCAAGTTGTATAAGTTTGAATGATTGTATTTGATCAGAGAGATGCAATAAATTTATAATGGCTTGCATAGAAACTATTGACAACCAAAAGAGAGCCCCTGATCATCCATTATGATCTAACAACACTTATATGGAAGGGGAAGACCTTCAACCATGAACAACAATTACAAGGAAAGGGAACTAATGCTAGCAAAAATAAACAGCCAAGTTTACCATGATAAGGTTCAAAAGAGATCTTCATATGAATGAATAACTAAATCGGGGGAACATCACCCTCCGGGTTTGCTGGATCGCCGTGTTGGAGTAGAGGAGACTCAGCGATGGGAGAAAGGCTTGGAGCAAAAGCATTGTTGTTTGTCCCGGCCAAGGATCAAAATACCGGCCGGTACGAACCGTACCGGCCGGTTCAAACCGGGAACCGGTCCGAACCGCACCGGTATCCAGGTGATACCGGTCGCGGCGACTAATTCGCCAAAATACCGGCCGGTACCGGTTCGAACCGGCCGGTTCGAACCGGTTCGAACCGGTACCGGCTGTTAAGTGTCCATTTGAGTGGTTTTTTCATTCCGAATTGAATTTTTTGGGCTTCTTCCTTCATTCCCACATGAGGTGAACCTCCATACTAGCTCGATATGCAAGATTTGAAGCCAAAAACTCGGATTTGCAAGATCAAAACCACATTTAAAGGTATGTTTTCATAATTTTTTTCATTTTTCTTTTGTTTTGTTGCATTTTTTTTGAAAAAAATCAAATTATTGTGGTGAAAATGTTGAAATGGGCTAGATCTATGCCATCAATGCTTAGATCTATAGATCTATAAGCATCAACTCCAAATTTGCATGATCGGTTCATGCAAATTTGGGGGGTTTTCAATTTTCTTTTCTTTTTTTGCATTTTTTTAAAAATTAAACCAAATAATTGTGGTAAAAATGGTGATATGGGTTAGATCTATGCCGTCAAAGCATAGATCTATAGATCTATAAGCATAATCTCCAAATTTGCATGATCAGTTCATGCAAATTTGGGTTTTTTTCAATTTTCATTTATTTTTTTGCATTTTTTTTAAAAACAAACCAAATAATTATGATAAAAATGATGATATGGGTTAGATCTATGCATTCAATGCTTAGATCTATAGATCTATAAGCATCATCTCCAAATTTGCATGATCGGTTCATGCAAATTTGGGGGGTTTTCAATTTTTTTTTTCTTTTTTTGTATTTTTTTTTTAAAATAAACCAAATAATTATGGTGAAAATATTGATATGGGTTAGATCTATGCCATCAAAGCTTCAATATCAGTCATTTGTGTATGATTTCTTCCAATATCCGACATTGCCGCCATCCGGTCATCCACGAGGTAATGATGATGATGATGATGAAATGCAGTCTACCCGAAGTTCCATGTGGTACTAAGTTACTCAGTCTAAGTAGGTAAAAATATCTAATTCTCAACTCTTATAAGTTATGGATATGCATTTTATTTGCTAAACACGTTAGCCTGTTAGGAGTCTTAGCCGTCTTATGACTATGAATTTGTGTTTATTATTTTATTATCATATTATGTGAAATTGTAAAATTTGACTCATCACTCATGTACTCGTATTAGTTGTGTAATTCATGTTTGTGCAATGGTTATGAATTGTGTTTTGTAATCCCTAAGCATAATATATTAATACTAGGCTAATCTAACACATACAATTTAATAACTATATCAAATTCCACAATTTAGAATTATACAGTGAAAACAGTGACTTTATAACTTAAAAAGACCGGTTCATACCTATAACTAGTTTACTAATGAAAAAAAACATCACAAACTAGTATTTTAGATTATTCTGGATTTTTTGGTTATTTTTTCAAATTTTTTTGAAACCAAAAATCAATTCACACCGGTATGGACCGGTTCAGACCGATACCGGTTCGTACCGCCCGGTTCGAACCGTTTTTTCGGCCGGCCGATATTTTGTCCGCGACCGGTATTTTTATCCATGGTCCCGGCCGTGGCAAACTTGAAGCAACTCCTTCAGACGTACGGATGAAAGGAGAGGAGGTCCCACTGGGCTTGCCAAAAATCTGTATGCGCAGAAAAAGATACGGGTCATCTTTATTGCAAAACACACGAAGATTACAAATGCCAAGACCCAGGGACTCGAGGGTAGTGAGCCGGGTGTCGCGAATATTCGATCAAGAGATTATGGGAGATATCCTCTGGAGGGTCCCTTTGGTCCGCGTCTCCACGTGGTATTCGTGCGAGAGCTCTGAAGGGGTTGCCCAGGACAGAGGTCTTTATAGGGTGAGGGTTTCTTGAGAGACTAAGGAGTATCCGCCGTTGCTTTTGTCCCTTCTGTGCTTCTCGCTTTCTCGGCTAGGGGTTTTCAGCTTCGTTCCTCGGTCTTCGTGTCTTCCTCGATCCTTGCTAGGCCTCGCGTCCTTGATCGTCGGTTCGCAGCGTCGATCATGCTTTCGGTGTCGGCTTTGGCTTTGCTTTGGCGTGGCTCTGGCTTTTGCTTTGCTTTGGCGCTTGCGCTTGAACGTAGATGGGTAGAGGCTTGCGATGCTTTAGATCTTCCAGACTTCGCTTCGTATCGGGTAGAATGTGCGGTGCTTTGCCCATGACCGGCGTAGTTGCTTGGCTTTGGCACTTGCGTTGCTTTGGCGCGGGCTTTATCGGGGCTTTTGCTTTGGCTTCTTGTGTTGGATTTTGCTTCGGCGTTGACTCGATCTTCTTCTCGAACGGCGATGACTACTTCTTCAAGGCTTCTTTATTCTTCCGAATTCCTCGATGGTTAAGGCATCGGCTTGACTTCTCTTCTTCTCCGGGATTCTTTGGCGTGATCTGAGTCGAAGGCTTTGCTTTGAAGACGACGGGTGTAGCGCCGGCTTTGCTTCTCTTCTTCTCCAGGCTTCTTTGGCGTGATCGGAGTTGAAGGTTTCTTTTGAAGACGACGGGGGTAGCACTGATCTCCATGCGATGGTTGTAGCATCGGCTTTGCTTTAAAGACGATGGGTGTAGCGACGCTCCGGGTGTTTCTCTCCAAGCTTTCTTCTTCGTTAATAGAGCGGACGTTGTTGAAGACGATAGGGTGAATCAGCTTCGTTCTTCTTCTCCGGGTTTTTGGGCTTAATCAGAGTTGAAGACTTGTTGGAGACGACGGGGTAGTGCCGCTCCAATCTTCTTCTCCGGTCTTTGCTTCTGGCGTCTTCGGAGTTGAAGGGTTCTTCTTCTCCGAGCTTTCTTCTTCGTGCACGGAGTCGAAGGCTTGATCTTCTTATGCAAGGGTCTTCACTTTGATGCGGGCTTTCAATGGACTAAGCCGGTCTCGAAGGGATAGGCTTGCATGTGCCTCGTGAAGCCTTAGGTTGATGAAGAGCACGTCTCCTCTTCGCCTTGTCTTCAACTCCAACTTCGACCCCTTCGACCTGGCAATGGTTGTGGGGTCAACTTCTTCTCCGGGCGTATTTGGCTTAATCGGAGTTGAAGGCTTTGTTGAAGACGACGGGTGTAGCACCGATTCAGGTATCCTTCTCCAAGCTTTCTTCTTCGTGAATGGAGCGGATGCTTGTTGAAGACGACGGGGTAATGCCGCTTCAATCTTCTTCATGATTTTGGACTTGATCGGAGTCGAAGGTTTGTTGGAGACGATGGGGTGTTGCCGCTCTGATCTTCTTCTCCGGCCTTTGCTTCTGGTGTCTTTGGAGTTGAAGGGTTGTTGGAGACGACGGGATGATGCCGCTCCGATCTTCTTCTTCGGCTTTTACTTCTGGCGTCTTCGGAGTTGAAGGTTTCTTCTTCTCCGAGCTTTCTTCTTCGTGCGCGGAGTCGAAGAAATGATTTTCTTGTGCAAGGGTCTTCACGTTGATGAGGACTTTCGATGGACTAAGCCGGTCCCGAAGGGATAGGCTTGCCCGTGCCTCGTGAAGCCTTGGGTCGATGAAGGGCGAGTCTCCTCCTCTGCAGAGCTTTTTCGCTTCTTGCCATCCGACCTTTTGAGCCTTCCCCCTCCCCCTCTATTTATTTGAATCCCTATAATATCTCTCCCGTAACTACCCAAGATTTATTCTTCTATTGATGAGGGGAATAAACCTTTATTTGCTTTCCTTTTCTGGCGGAGTAGTTATGGCTCAATTCTTTTTTAATTTATTTGAATCTTGCACATAAAGTTGATGGCGACCCGGCTTCGTTTTTTATCCGTCGAATCGAGAGATCGGCTTAATTTGAAGATGATTGATCATTTGACGCACCTAGAGGTTTTAGAATGTTCTAAGTTTTTTGAGTACGCTATCTATAGGAAGGTGATCATCCTTAACAAATTTTAGCAAATTTCAAAACTTCTATGAACTTCTGTGGATGTGTTGGCACTAGAATAGTTGGCTACGGATCCCGCAAGCACGCAATGGGTGCATCAGACGGCTGCGCTGTGGTGCCACACTTATCGCATGCCGCATTATATATATATATATATATATATATATATATATATATATATAGGGCTGGGTTCCTATGACATGTCATAGGGTATCCTATGACATATGGTGAATTAGTACTGCTAGAATGTTTAGAATGTGCTGAATTTTTTTGACGGTGATCACCTTACCTTAGATAGAATGTCCACAAAAAATCAAAGCATTCTAAAATTTTTTGGGGCATCAAATTCTAGAAGCTTGATCGGCCATCCATTTTAACCGTTAAATTAAAAATCATATTTGATCCATTTAGAAGTTTTAGAATGAGCCGATTTTTTGCGGGGGTCCTATCTAAGATAGGGTGATCATCCTCATAAAAATTCAGAACATTCTATATATTCTAGGGTTACTAACTCACCATATGTCATAGGGTACTCCCTATGACATGTCATAGGAACTCATTTCCCATATATATATATATATATATATATATATATATATAATAAGCTACAGTTTTGTGGGGGGTACAAAGAACGGTTAGGATCTGTTTTTGAGAGGAAGATAGAATGAAGGGGCAAGATAAGTTGATGGAAGGGTGAGTGCAATTCATCTAGGAAGAGGTGAACAGCTAAGATTGAATCGAGTTGAAATGTGAGGATAAAATAAGGTGGAGGATGTAATAAATTAGTGAAGGACTTGATTGTAAAAAATAAAATTTAACAATCGTTTGGAGGGTTTTCGTGTAAAAAAATATGGGAATATTTGGTATTGATCTAATGATTATTCACGCGTGGTCCCCCCTCTCCCATAAATGGCTTTCGGGTCCAGCTATTACCCGATCAGGTTTCACACAGCCGTCGGTTTCGACCAGCACACGATCGGATTTGCTCTCACAGCCGTCCGTTCCCGCGATTGGGTCCGGCACCTGCCCACGATCGCGCCTCTGCTGCTATAGAGAGAGAGAGAGAGAGAGAGAGAGAGCGAGACATAGAGAGAGAGAGAGCGCGGGCGGACGGACGGCCGGGGCGGCGGATCCGGCGGGAGGAGGCCGGGGCGGCGGATCTGGCTGGAGGAGGAGGCCGGGGCGGCGGATCTGGCTGGAAGAGGAGGCCGGGGCGGCGGATCCCGGCCCGATCTTTCACGATCCTCTCTCCTTAGATGGTAAGTGAGAACCAACCGATCTCTCTCTCTCTTTGTGCAGTCTCGGCCATATCTTTCTCTCTCTGCACGATCCCCACGCGATTCTCTCTCTATGCGATTTCCCCCATCGATCCCCCCCGCGATGGCCCTATCTCTCTCTCTCTCTCTGAGTGATCCCGACCTCGATGGCGTCGACGGCGATGCGGCTGGGTGCCTACTCCGGCCGCAAGGAAGAAGAGACCATGGCGACGGCGCGAGGTGGGGAGGAGGCGGGGAAGCTGGCCTCGATGGCGTCGACGCTGAGACGTGCGAGGAGGCAGGCCATCGTGAGCTTCTGGGCAGCGTTCATGGCGGCGCCGAGTGCCTGCTCGCCATTGCGGTGGGCTAGGGTTTAGGGGATGCGGCTGCAACCAATACCCACAGCCCCCCCTCTCTCTTTCTCTAATATCTTTAATTTTTTTTTTTGTTCGTTTTTCGCAGAGCAGAGGAGGGAGGGGAGCGGACTCAGTGGAGGAGGGGAAGAGGGTGCGGGGGGATAGCGAGATCCAAGTCTAAGGTGGAATCGATCGGGAGCCCCAATCCTACTAATCTCTCTCATTCTCCCGATCAGATTTCTCGCTCAAGGAGGAAGGATGCTGATGCAGCTGCAACCAACACCCCCTCACTCCTCCTCCTCATCCATTAACGGCTCCGGCGAGGGTCGCACCAGCAGCCAAGGTGAGGCTGGATCCAGATCTCGATTTCACTTTTTTCTTTCTTCCTTTTTTTTCCCATGTTCCTTCTTTTCTCGATCTCGATTATTTTTTTTTTTGTTCCTTTTTTCCGTTTTCTTTCACAAAAATTAGAAAATGTACTTTTAAAAATCTATTCTTTGATGGTGATCTATGATTCATGCATGCCCTCTTTTTTTTATTTTTTATTTAGGTGAAAATTGATACCGAAGTGAAGAAATGTCATTAACACCAGCGGCATCGGTGAAGTTCATTATCTCCCCCGAGGGGCTAAATGCAGATAGGACATGGTTCAGGGTTCAAAAGACACCCATCATTAAAGTATAGTGTGCTGCTGTCCAATGCCTATTTCTTTTAGTATTTTTTTTAACGATGTTCATCGCTATAACCTGATTTTGGTCTGATGTTCATCCCTATAACCTGACGGATCGTCGACCAACATCATGTAATAAGTATGAATATTATTTGATTTTTTTGGACTGATATCTATGATCACTGCTTTTATATGATATCTATGATCACTGCTTTTATACAAGAATCAACGATGGAAGATAATCAGACTTTGTATGAGTTGTTTGTTAAAAGTTTTTTTTCTTCTTTTATTTTTTTTTTCTGTTTTTTTTAACATGATCTGAATGTGCAGGCAGAAATTTCCAAGTTGAGCAAGAGCTGAATCAGTTGCAAAATCATTGTCTCTGCATGTTTATCCCCTATTATATAGATGTTTGGACATGATCTGCCTACACACTATAAATAGTGATTTATCCAATGCCTGTATTGATAGTATTGTATATCTGAAAATTCACATTTGTTGTAGTTGGCTTTTCAGCAGTGGATTGAAGCTGTCTTTCCAGTAATTTTTTTTTCTCTTTGTATTTTTGTTTTGCTTTGAAGTAGTACTCATTAAGTTCCCAAATCATTGAAAGATTGGCACTAATAGATAGTTTTCCATTAAATTACACTTTGCAGTTTGCCGTCCTGAAGTTTAGATAAAAAACGCTTAACCCCCCTGTAGTTTTTTTTGTTCCAAATCGCACGTAAAAGTTTTGAAATGTTCGCACAATACCCCTTTTGTCAACTACTTAATTTCCTCATTTGGTAATTTTTATCTGATCAAAACGATTAACCTCCCTGTAGTTTTTTTTATTCCAAATCGCACCTAAAAGTTTTGAAATGTTAGCACAATACCCCCTTTTGTCAACTACTAAATTTCCTCATTTGGTAATTTTTATTTGATCAAAACTGAATTGAAGGGGGGCAAAATGTTTTTTTTTTTTAACTATAGGGGGGTTAAGTGTTTTTGAGCTAAACTTCAAAATTGACAATATGGAAGAGAAAAAACTTTTGCCACCCCGTTCGAGTGCCGACAGACACGAGCATTATCATCGCTCACAAAATATTGTCACCATCCTCAAAATATTATCATCGCTTATAAAAATATTATTATCATCCTCTAAATATTGTTATCTCACTCGAAATATTATTGCCGCTCTCAAAATATTTTATTGCCACATTTGAAATATTCTCATTTCCTCAAAATATTGTTCCCGCCCTTGAAATCTTTTGCGTGCCGACAGGCACGGGCATTACTAGTATATATATAGGGGGGGCGGGGAGCCTGTACCTGAGGTCCAGCCTTCATGCTCCACCGGGGCCTATGATGTTGCCACGTGGCTATGTTAATCGCATCAGCCAGCACCTATATTGATTACTCCGTACAGCAACCCCGTCCCCTCTCTCTCAAGCGCCCGGCCCCTCTCTCTCTCTCTCGCTCTCAACTGCAGTCACGCCGGAGATGTCTCCCCGCTCCGGCCGGGCTTAAGATCTGAAGGCCCCTTCCTCCTCGCTCCCACTATCCGACATCTGAAGCCCACCGGCTCCGGCGATGTCTCCCCGCTCCGACCGGGCTTAAGATTTGAAGCTCTCCCGCCCTCTTCACCACTCCGGCCAACATCTGAAGGCCTCCGGCTCCGGCATCCAGCCGCTCCGGCCAAGATCTGAAGCCCTCCGGCTCCGGCATCCTGCCGCGCCGGCCAAGATCTAAAGTTCGACCGGCCAAAATCTAAATCCTGCCGCTCCGGCCAAGGTCTGAAGTTCGGCCGGCGAAGATCAAACGTCCCCTCGCCATCTGAAGCCCACCGGCGACAGGGCTATCCGACATCTAAAGCCCACCGGCTCCGGCGAAGTCTCCCCGCTTCGGCCGAGCTTAAGATCTGAAGCCCCCCCCCCCCCCGCGCGCTCCGGCCAGCCCCGTCGCTGACCTCCAGCCCCGTCACCGACTGTGATCCAGCCTGCCTGCAGCCCTGTCGCCGATTGCGATCCAGCCGGCCTCCAGCCCCGTCGTCGACTGCGATCCAGCCGGCCTCTGAAGTTCGATCTGAAGCATCTGCCTTCCTTCAAATTGATCTCAGAATTTTTTTTTTTCTGTAATTGCTCTCAGAGATTTGCTTACACTATTTACCCTCTAAATTGTTTAATGCTACTTATTGCTTTCTATAATTGCATTTTGATTTGAAATGGTTTAATTGCAAGGATGGAATCATCAGGAAATACTACGTCCATTGGAAGTGGCCTTAGGTTTCGAAACGGGACTTGTCGGTGTGGTCAAAGGGCTAGAATCAAAGTTTCTGAGTCTATGAAGAATCCAGAACGGTTATATTATGCATGCGTGAATTGATGCATGTGGTTGGATTGGTTGGTGCGACCCAATGTTTGTTGATGAAGAACCTACAACGGAACAATCCCATGATGATTTACTTCGTCGAGTAGAAGGCTTGGAAGTGAAACAAGCACTGATGATGAAGATTCTAGGTGTTGTGATTTTTTTTTGTTCTGTATATTATTGTTGTTTATACCCACTTAGTGTTGTATCATGTGGATAATATTTTCTCATAAGGTTTTACTTTGTAATCCTTTTTTGTATCCTTTGTAATCCCATATTTATGGACATGAATTGGATTGATTTACTGTTGTATCTTTTGTAAATGAATGATGGCTTTTATCTCTCATTTTTCACATCTTTGTAATCCCATGCATGAGAAAGGTGTGCCAAAATTGTGTGGGACAGCAATCTCGATGATGAGCAGCTTAGACCGCCTGTAAGAAGTGTAACCCCATCACTCTGACCCAACTAAAGATTGCTCGGGATCAGATTGCAAAGGGGGGCTATTCCATTACACTTGAACTGGACCCTCAGACCCTATTACACTTCGAAACCTACGCAAAGTGAACATCGTGTGGAATCAGCTCCAAGCCCTCGACTGGAGCTTTCTCACTTCCTTGACCAATTGCAGCCTCTTGATGGTACTGCATCTGAGTGTAAATAGGCTTGGGGGAGTATTGCCCAGCTCGGTCGGTAACCTCTCCACACGGCTTGAATGGCTAGCAATGGGAAGTAATCAGATATCCGGTACCATCCCGGCAGAGATCAGGAACCTTGTCAACCTAGGCCTTTTGTGCTGATGTCCACCTGGTAGATGATACCCATGAGAGGTTTTAGCTATCGACGAGGATTTCGAGTGACGCGGGACTGAATTTGTAACCAAAATGAGATGATTTCCTATCTGAACACTTACGTTGGTTCCATTCGGGATGAGGTTCTGTAAAATCCTCAGTCTCTCACTACAACCAGGAATATCTCCTTGAAGTACAAATTCAGTCCACCTGGTAGATGATGACCACCAACAAAGGATCCCCCAAATTGGCAGAAGACAAACAGACCACCATCACCACCCAAAGAAGGCTTGAGCACCACCATGACAACCACCTAGCCGACTACCGGCAGTAGACCAAAACAACTACACAAAAAAGCATTTACATCACATAAAGGTAAAATTGTTAGGCTATGGAAACCCCACACCAATTCGGCTTGAAAACAAAAAACTAGTACAACCAACACATAGGTAAATGCTATTATTATTAACAATAACTTTCCAGGTTTTTTAGAGAAATGGATTGTTGTCAGAATGCATAGAGAGCAGGTGGAAGCAGTTGGCCACCCGAGTTGGACTCTGATGAATATGATTGACAACAAGGCATGTAAAAAACTGGAGCTCAAACGATACTCTTAATTTTGATCAACAGGCCACCTAAAACTTCTAGGAATCGTAGCGGCGGTTGATCAACAGGCCAAACTGCAACAATCAAAATTGGATCAAATATATGCCTTGGAAACAATCAAGATTTGATTCTGACCTAATTAGGGAAAGAGAGAACGAAATCAAACCTTTCTGTATCTTACCTAAATTGAAAATCAGTCAAGAGAAACCTGATCAGGTATTTTGCCTGCTGCATGTCCGATCGATAGGTGGAAAATTTATCATCAATGTAAGCTGAAGTCAAATAAAAATGAAGACAAAATGATTCCATTTGCATGTCATGCATTTATCACAATGCAGGTTGGCAACAAGATCAGTCAATTGCACACAGCTTCACACTACGAATTGCACACAGCTTCACACTACTAAAATCTTTTAAGAAATACAAATGGTTGAAGCCAGTCAATTGTACACAGGGAAACAAAGAACAATTCATATTGCACACAGCTTCACACTACGAATTTCAGCTTCTAAACCATAAGACCTCTGGGAGTCCCTATTGATTCCTGGCATTCATACTTGTGAAGAATATCTCCTTGAAGTTTTCCACCACTCCTCGGATGTACGGGTTGGCTCGCCGATCGTAACCGTACCTGAAGTTCTCGTACGTTGTCTGCCATAACGATATAGACATTGGTGAGCAATACAATTTTCTAAATCACATTCTTGGCAAGCAAATTAGATTACCTGGTTAGTACTGATGAGATAACTAAGAAATATAGTAAAGTGATGGTCAAAACGTTGGACACAGTTTGGCCTGCAAATAACAATAAAAAGGTTAGAAGTTTCGTATGATACCAAAAACATATAATGCATTATATTTATTGAAAAGCAGAATAAAATTTTTACCTAACTACCTATTAATTTTTCTCGGGACATGTTGTATAATGACCCATTTTCTTGCAATTTCCACACATCCTTTGCTTTGCTTTCTCTTGACTGACCTCCAAGCTTGAGCGAATTCGTGATGTATTTTTTGGTCTACCCTTGGTGATGCAAGGATCTGGATCAAGTATTCGCAATTGAACATATTCGGATATAGAGGCGCATCCTTCTATTTGACTTAAGTTGTCCTCATACATGCACTTTGTAACTTCAGGACATAAAGATATTGCATCAAATTTATCAACAAGATCACTTAGAACCGGCATAACAACTTTAAAATATTGCGGAGATTGAATACCCATGTCAATACACTTCAGAGCTGCTTCTCTAATGCACCAAATTTGAATTAGTGAAACACAATTAGAATTATCTATTTCTTCACTCATTGCACGTACACAACCATACCTTGCTCCGATTGTTCACCTTTGAAGAATGTATTTAGGTGGAATTTGCATCACTTTTGTATGTTGAAACACCTTTAGCACATGAGCACACAATAATCCTTCACACTCAAATTTCTTACAAGTACAAAATGCGTCATTGTTTGTTTCATCAATACTTACCGTATATCGTGTATGATTTGACTCAAACATGCGCACTTCATACACATTGACATGCCCTTCGTGTGAAATTTTTATTGCAATATATACCTCCTTCTTTCTTAATTCTTCCTGAAATAACTCAAACACTTTCCTAGTGTAGATTCTTCCCGCTTGTATTTTCATTGGATTTTTAGACCATAGCGTTGGCTTTGTTTACAAAGTAACATGATCCTCGTAGTTTTCATGGTCACGCCGGTGCATTAATGCCAAATCATATTGCCTTACGAATTCATTCAATGGGGTCTTTGCACTTACGTATCCATCAAAAAACGAGTTCATACTCACTGCGCTGTGTCGTAGTCATCCCTGCAAAGAAGACATTCTTTAGGTAGCATAGAATCCACTATTTTCGAACCTTATACATATATTGCAACCAATTATTTCCTTCTAGTTCATAGGTTTTGATTAAATGATCCCAGCTCGCCTCAAACCCTTCAATCGATTCACTGTACTTGCACCTATTGTAATCACATTCGAAGCCTTCTTGGTGTAATTTCAATTGGGTCAAATGTTTGATCTCATTTTGCCCTATATGCCATATACAAAACCGATGTATGGTGTTAGAAAAAACTTTCTGAATAGCTTTTGTCATTTCATTGCATTGATCCGTGATGATTGAAATAGGTCTTTTACCCCACATCGCCTTCAACCAAGTCTCAAACAACCATACAAATGTATTTTCAGTTTCGTCGGCCAACAATGCACAACCGAACAAGATAGATTGCCTATGGTGGTTGACCCCCGTGAATGGAGCAAAATGCATTGAAAAACTGTTAGTTCTATAAGTCGTGTCAAATACAACATCTCTGAATTGTTGATAGGACATTCTTGATCTACTGTCCACCCAAAATATACTCCTCATTCTGTACTCTTCATCAATTTCAATTTCATAAAAAAATCCATCGTCTTTGACACGTTTGTCCATAAAACCCCTCACAATATTGATGCATTCATGTCCTATATTATTCTTACGAATCTTTTTAAGGTAACTTCGAGTGTCCTGTGGGGTAACTATCATATTTTCGTTCATATCCAATGTGGTTAAAGTTGATGCAATCTGTGAGGGCTTCATAGTCTGATGGAAGCTGTGAATTAACGACTTCGTTACACCTGACATTCTTTTATGATAGCGTATCTTTGCAGTTTTGGATGGTGTAACCAAAGCATACGTGTGCTCTTCGACAAAATATTTTACAGTCCATCCATTAGCTTCTGTCAAACTAATCCCCATCATTGCCTTGCAACCTTCTCTAATTTCTCGCCGTGGATTTAGTATGTGTTCCATTCGCCGTTTGTCTTTTCCTTTAAATCCTTCTTTTGCACATAAAAACCTTCGAGCTGTAATGCATTTTCTTGGACCGGAGCGATAAATCTTGACCTTTCGTACACCGAAGCCCGTTCTTTTAGCATACATATTGTAGAACTGATATGCATCTTCCTCTGATTTAAATGTCATACCAATGTATGGATTGTATTGATCGGATTCAAAGTCGACATGTGCACTCCCATCCCCTTCATCAATTTCTTCATCTGCATCCATCCATACATTGTCATCCTCTTCATTACTTAGATCCAAGCCAATATTTTCTTCAATTACATGCGCATCATTTCTGCAATTCTCCATATCCATCTGACTATCCATTAATTAACTTCTGCAAAATGAAATACAAAACACAATGAGCAAATGACAAGAAAACATAATAGTGTCAAAAAAATAGCATGGTCAATAAGATATTGGATGCTACACCTCATGTCATTAAGAACTGAACTGAGTATTGGAGTATTGGACTGCAATACACAGTCTAGAAAACAAAATTCTAAAAATTATTTCTTACTGGACTGCAATACACAGTCTAGAAAAAAAAATTCTGAAAATTATTTCTTACTGGACTGCAATACATAGTCTAGAAAACAAAATTCTGAAAATTATTTCTGCACATACAATTCTTTTATTTAATGGGCTGCAATACTCAATCCAGAAAAAATATTTCAGTTCAGTTCTTCCCGGACTGCAATACTCAATCCAGAAGAAAAAAAAAACTGAAATTTGAATCCCCAATTAAACCTTAGTAATCCTAATTCAGTTTTTTGAGGATTTTTTTCAAGTGAATCCCATTCAATGAGCCAAAAAAAAATTTTGAATCCCCAATTAAACCTTAGTTCACAACGGGGTGAAGGAGCTAAATCCAGAGCTTGGCCGGAGCGGCGAAGAGGGCGGGGGGGGGGGGGGGGGGGGGCCCTTGATCTTCGCAGGTGGGCTACAGATGGCGGGGGGACGCTTGATCTTCGCCGGATGAACTTCAGACCTTGGCCGGAGCGGCTGGATTTAGATTTTGGCCGGCCGAACTTCAGAACTTGGCCGGCACGGCTGGATGCCGGAGCCGAAGGGCTTCAGATCTTGGCTGGACCGGCTGGATGCCAGAGCCGGAGGGCTTCAGATGTTGGCCGGAGCGGTGAAGAGGGCGGGGGAGCTTCAGATCTTATGCCCGGCCGGAGTGGGGAGACTTCGCCGGAGCCGGTGGGCTTCAGATGTCGGATATCGGGAGCGAGGAGGAAGGGACCTTCAGATCTTAAGCCCGGCCGGAGCGTGGAGACCTCTCCGGCGTGACCGCAGTTGAGAGCGAGAGAGAGAGAGAGAGGGGCCGGGCGCTTGAGAGAAAGGGGACGGGGTTGCTGTACGGGGTAATCAATATAGGTGCTGGCTGATGCGATTAACATAGCCACGTGGCAACATCATAGGCCCCGGTAAAGCATGAAGGCTAGACCTCAGGTCCAGGCTCCCCGCCCCCTATATATATATATATATATATATATATATATAGAGAGAGAGAGAGAGAAAACGGGATATAGGCTGGCAGCCCATTTTCAGTTTAGGCTGTCAGCCACATGGCATCGTTTGAACCGTCCAATGGTAGGAAAATACATCAGCAGCCTCTATTAGAGATCGGCAGCTATTAGAGCAGAGAGACAGAGATCGTGCGACAAAGATCGCGCGTCCTCAGCCCCCGACGGCGCCCGCCCGCGTCCTCAACCCCGGCTCCGCCCGCCCGCGTCCTCAACCCCGGCTCCGCCCGCGTCCTCATCCCCCGGCGGCGCCCGCCCGCCCGCGTCCTCAACCCCGGCTCCGCCCGCGTCTTCATCCCCGGCGGCGCCCGCGTCCTCAACCCCGGCTCCGCCCGCCCGCGTCCTCAACCCCAGCTCCGCCCGCCCGCGTCCTCATCCCCGGCGGCGCCCGCGTCCTCAACCCCCGGCTGTGCCCGCCCGCGTCCTCAACCCCGGCTCGGTCCGCCCACGTCCTCAACCCCAGCTCCGCCTGCGTCCTCATCCCCGGCGGCGCCCGCGTCCTCAACGCCCCGACGGCTCCGCCCGTGGCTCCGGCGGTGCCCGCGCCCTCAACCCCCGATGGATCCTCCACCGGCGAGAGATCGAGGAGATCTCCCATTGCCGGGGCTGGGATCTCCCTTCCTGACCACCAACGTATCTCCCCTCCCGGATCTTCGATCTGAAACCTCCGCCCGCGTCCTCATCCCCGACTGCTCCGGCGGCGCCCGCGTCCTCATCCCAACGGCTCCGGCGTCCTCATCCCGACGGCTCCTCCGCCCGCGTCCTCATCCCCGACTGCTCCGACGGCGCCCGCGTCCTCATCCCGACGGCTCCGGCGTCCTCATCCCGACGGCTCCTCCGCTCGCGTTCTCATCCCCGACGGCCTGGTGGCAGCGTATGCAGGAGGCTACAAAGGCTGAGTGGCAGTGGTTTCAAGAGAAGAAGAGGTGGGTTTCTGAGGTCTGCACTCACCAAGCTTATGCATGTAAAGTCCACGAAGCCGGGATCGGCCTTTCATCCGATTTCGGCGCCGGAATGAGAGAATCGGGCGGGAGACATCGATGGAGATGCATGGAGGTGGTGGAGGACTCGAAGCTGCTCAGCCCTGTCTCAGTGCTGGGACTGCATTCTGATTGCGGCTCTCCATTCCACAGCCACAGTAAGTCCTCCATTTAGTTTGTGTACTGAAGTTTAAGGTGGGTGCTTTGGTTCTCATTCAATTGCTGCTGGATTGTGTAAGGGAGGTGGAGGATAGGATCTGGGATGACCATGTCTTGTGTTTGGGCTCTGAGGTGGCTGAAGGCTTCATCAAAGAGCAGGTCCTGTCATGGGAGAGGCAGAAGCGAGATTGCAGCATTAACCAATTGGTGGGATCAGACTTGTCAAGCTTCAGAAAGGATTGGAGCCAATTCCAGCCACAGATGATTGGAACTCTTCTCTGAATTTGTAAATATTTGAAGTATCTAGATTCAAGAGAATCAAGAGATAAAATTTGTACTATGTTTGTTGTTAGATGGTAGTCATAGTTTAGTTCCACATGGTCCCTGTAATTGTAATGGTGTGCCTGTAATTACGAAACAGCCTCTTCTCACTGCCTGGCTTGTGTTCAAACGAATCCCGATAAGCGACCATCAATGAGGCACGTTTGGATGTTCTAATTGGGAGCAAACTTCACAATGCCTACACTGTAATGCTGCTGTCATTTTCTGTGCAGTTTCATGTTGCTTATGTTTGTTTGACTGTTGGGTTTTGAATGGATGCAAGCTTTTGTTGCTATAGTAAAATCCCGGTAAATTGATACTCTTACCAAACAAAATTAACATTGTTGCTACAATGACGACACTGTAACTACAGTAAAATCATTATAACAACAATATCAATTCGACTGATTGATACTTTTACCAAACCGAAAAGATACTCTTGCAGAAGACTTGATGTACACATCTTCTGTTCGAGACTTGATGTACAAACATATATTTGGAAGGGACTTTACACTAACCTTTAGCTAATATACCATCTCCAGGCTCTCTTACAAATACCTAACACATTATCCCAATAAGAAACTTTGATGGGGAGGCCTTACGGCACAACGCCCTGGGGATGCCTATCATGGCAGGTCATACTGTGGGCGTCTGACCATTGCCTTGGGGCCACCGCAATGCTCAGTGTGGTGCGTCGTGACAGGCGTCCCCATGTTGCTATGCGGTAAGGCCACGCCATAGAAGTTGCTCACTATCTTCGACTGGAACGCAATGACAAAGCATCGTGACTTCAAAAGAAAAAAATGACAGCACCAATTCTCAAAGTTAACAGTCACAGACTTCAATTTTTTTTTTTTCCCCTTTTGTCGGGTAAGAGTACATCGATCTAATCTAAGAGTCCCAACTTACATAAACTCTCCTGTTTATGTAAGAGAGTACAATGCCTGAAAAAGGCTATAACTCTCTTGTTTTCAGTCCAAATAACAAATAATAATAATAATAAATACACTTGCCTCAGACTTGCTCTGGGTTGAGCTTTGCATCCCAGCTTCTCAATCTTACAATACAAGACAAACACTTATTACCCCAAATAACAAACACAAATAATTGGAGTTCAGATCGCCCTCCAGTCGGTCCACCCCGGTTGGTGGGCCCACACGCATGACAGCCGCACAATGGAAGGTGACAAGGAGTGAATCGTACACGAGCCGCCTGCATGCAGCTGTGAACCTGTCTCGTACCAAAACGTCGTCCAAAATCTGATGATGAGCGCTTTTAAATTCTCAAAACATCTCTCTGGTGCCTTCCATCTTCTCCAAGTCTTCTTGTGATAGTAGTGTCTTCTTGGTGCCACTGCCTGCCTTATCATAGGGTTGGGCCATCCTTCGAAGGAACTGTATTAATATCAAAACAGAATCAGCCAACAGAAAAGTTGGAGTTAAAAGAATCTTCTTTAAATTCTCTTCACCACGGGCGAATGAATGTCTAGATCATGTTAATCCTATGGAACTCGTGAAGGGCTTGGCCGGGATGTTGCTCCACCAACCAATCTATTGCCTCAATAAACACACACCAGCATCTAAAACAATTGAACAGCTTGGAATCAAAAAGGCATGCTCAAGCAGTGTAGGCGACCACATTTACACACCTCTCGAGCTATATGCAAAGCCATGTCTGTGCTGAGATTGAGATGAGCATCGCGCAAATGCGATAATATCCATCCGGGTAATTTAGAGCGCTTGTCATGGCGACTGTATCTGCACATAAATAATGTCTGTCATTAGTTGATGGAACTACTGGATTGATTGACCAAAAAATACAAAAGACCCAATCTCATGGTGAATTGAAGTGCACATCAATCTCAAGAATTTCAGATAGGGAGAGATGGTATCAAATTTTAATGTGATTTGATTAATATTAAACGGAAAAAAAAAACACACAGACCCACACATACTGAACCAGCAAACCCCAAAAACCTAATTATGTGCCAAAGAAACCACGAACTTATGAAGCTCAAATTAACTTCGTAATCAGAGCTTAAAGCTAAGGCCTTTTGAGATAAATCAAGTTCTTCGTGGACTACATGACATCAACCTGGTTCATGTCGAGGAATCTAGTCCTTCGGCATTCCTTATGCGAGTTGTTATGAACCAAAATATCCTTGAACTGGGCACATAGACCTCTATGTCTATAAACAGACTCACCTCTAACTATAAAAGGTTGTATAAAGTAATAAACGCAATATTATGTATGTTTGATTTTCTTTCATAATGATGTAGATTAGTGGCATGCTCCTGGATAATCCATGCAACATTGTAAAGGTCTTTTACTCAGAAGTTCTAATATAAAAGGTAATTAATACGAAAGACTTGTCCGTGTCGGAAGTTTTAGAACCCACGAACAAAAATCCTACCCATTGGGTTAACTTGATGTGAATCCCTATCCTCTCTCATCAAACTGATGCTCCCCAAATATCTTTGAGGTTAAGGAGTGACCAGGGATCCCACAACTAGCTAATTATAAGAGCTAATTATTGTATGAATCACTCCAGGTTATTCGATAAGAGCTAATTATTGGAACAGACTGCAAAAATGTATGCCCCAACCACATGTACAACAGTTGTATATATGAATTCTCCTGGGTTCTTCTAAAAGAGCTAAATATTGTAAAAAACTGCAAAATATTAGTTGCATGGATATCTAAGATAATTATACAGGTGATATAAGATTTAGAAAAAGTAGCATACCTCTTGTCAGCAAATATCATCATTCTCAGCAAATATTAGTTGCATATTCTCTGTAAAAAAAATGCTTTCTACAAAATTATTAGAGAATGATCCAAACCTGTCAGGTCTATACTCCAGCAGAAGATTATAAAGTTGAACAAAAAATTACTGTAGATCCACATTCAGTGCATCTAGATTGTTCCTCATCACTCTAAAAGCCACTATGCAGCATTGGAGACGTTCTGAAACGGTAAAACAACTTTGAAAAGAAAGACCATCATAGTTGTCGCTGTAACCTGCAAGCTTTTTGAGGCACTCCATCACATCACCCATAAAATCCAAATCAATCAAATGCGAAAACTTCCCCAAACCATTCAGGCATGGAGTCAGTAGTGGATGTGCCCCAGATGCAGATATGGAAGCTTCACACCTGAAAACACTTACATAAGATAATCAACTACTAGAAACAAATTCAAACTTGAGATGTATCCTCTTGGTCCTGCAATAGCCATTGCTTATCTTACAGTTCTTAAAGAGAGAGAAGGGCAAACAACGAAGCCGTAGGCAGTAACTAATCATTTGAGAAGACATATACTGTCAAATACTTGAAAATACAGATTGATCATCACATGCAGCAGCAGCAACAGCAGTAGCCGCCTCCTGAAAAGTGTACCTCATGAATAACTAAAAGTGTTCAAAGAGTAGGAAGTTATACATTAAAATTCAGTAGGATCATACCTTGGCTTTGATACACCCGGTTTTGTAATGGCCCTTTTCCCCACAAAACCCACATGTTCGTGGCTTCTTACGACTTTCCTCTTGTGACTCCTCCAATCCACTTCTTATTCTGGTAGCGATTCTCGGTCGCCCTTTAGTTTTGACGGGTCCCGTCGGATCACGAATTGTAATATCAGGAAATATATCTTTGTTTTGGGAGATAGGTGTTACCGAAGAACCATCTTGGCTAGCAAGTACTTGGGATAATGGATCAAACTCAACTGTCTGAGTTGTTTTTTTCCGGTTATCAACTTCTGCCAACGTCTTTGACAAGATCGTGTCAAATTCCTCAGCGAATGTAGATGACTTGTATGCTTCTTCTAAAGCCTTATTGCATTTATATCGAATGCTCCAATAAAGATCGCGATCCACTTCGGTAGGTGCACTGTCACCTAGGCCAACAGAAAGACATCGATGTCGTGCATCTATAGTCCATCGCTTCAGAATATATCTATCCGGAATCTCTGAAACATGTTTCTTCCATAAAATATTTAGTGCGTGCCTACATAGTAATCCGACGAACTCAAATTGTTTGCATTCACAAGAAACCACTACCCCATCAGAATTATCGTACGTGACAGTTTTCCATTTGCTTTGGTCCGATTGCGGGCGTCCAACAATGAACTTAGTTAAGGTTCCCTCCTTATGCACCTTGTCAGCCCAATAACCGAATGCATCTTTCAACTCTTGCTTGAATATGACAAATAAGGCTTTGGTGTAGCATCTTGCAGCTTGCTCCTCAGCTTTCCATCCCAAAGTTAGAACGGGTTTTGAATTCATGGTATTGAAATCTTCATCTTCCTCAGCAGAACGACGACTTGCTAATGCCTTATCGTACTGAACAACAAACTCGTGCAATGCTGTGTTTGCATTAACAAATGTATCGAAGAATGAATTTATACTTTCAGCCCTTTGACTCGTTCTCGTGCCAGCAAGAAATATATCCTTTAGGTAACAAGGGATCCAACTTTCTCGTTTCCCCCATAACTTTGGCAGCCAACTTTTCTCTGCCAATTTATACCTTGTCATCAACTCTTTCCAACATTCCTCTGCTTCAAGTATAGTGTTACTACCCCGCAATCTGTTAAAGTATATTTCAAACTCTATACCGTGCATAGTTTTTAAATGCACTATATGCTCACCAATATTCCTGTCAAGATGCCAATCACAATATCGATGTCGAGTATTTGGAAAAACTCTAGCGATTGCATTTCCAATAGCTGCATCCTGATCGGTGATGATAGCTCCCGGTGCTTTACCATGCATACATGTAAGCCATTGATGAAACAACCAAACAAAGGTTTCCTCTGTCTCATCGGCTAGTAATGCGCAACCGAACAAACTTGACTGCCGATGGTGATTGATACCAGTGAAAGGAGCAAATGGTAAACAGAAGCTATTAGTACGATATGTGACATCGAATATAATAACGTCACTAAACTTAGCATATGATTCTCGTGATCTCCCATCTGCCCAGAATACACTTCTTAAAGTTAAATCTTCGGCCACTTCAAAAGAAAAGTAAAAATCTGAATCATTGGCTTTTTTTTCTTGAAAGTGTTTAATAACTTTAGCACAATTTTGACCGATATTGTTCTTTCTTTCAATTCTCAAGTAATCATGAACTTGTTGTGGAGTTACAATGTCATTCTGGCTTGATTCCAATACATTGACAACCTTTGCAATTTCTGAATTCGTTATTCCTTCACTATGAAGCTGCGTAATTAAATTCTTGACTCGTGGCTGTCGATGAACATTCTTGTGTGAACGATGCTTTGATGTCTTTGTTGGACTAGTCAGCTCATGATTGTCATGTTGCTCAACAAACATGGTAACTCTCCAAGTGTCAGAATTAGTAAGAATAATCTTCATCCTTGCATTACATCCTACCCGTAGTTGACGATTATGAACTATTTCTTTGTCTGCCTCTCCTTTGTTATTCTTCAGTGTAATCTGACCCTCTTTGTTACAAACAAATTTTCTAGATATGACTTTGTTTTTATCTGTCCTGGACTTATTAGTCGACGACCATCTTACACCAAATCCTGTCTTCAAAGCATACCGATTATAGAAGTCATATGCAGCTTTCTGACTAACAAACTCCATTCCTATCTGTGGTGTAATAGAATTATCTCTTTCATCATCTTCCAAATTATATATATCATAATATTCGGGGT